>VOQJ01011589.1:0-10038 GCA_015052665.1 Apistogramma diplotaenia
GGTCACCAAACTGAAGATTGAAATTAAACGTGGTGGTTTAGACCTTTTAAAAAAAAAAAAAAAAAATACTGTACTAGAATCAGTTGATGGCACACGAACTGCCATCAACTGATTCTAGTACAAGTATTAAACTGCACCCAGCACTGCTCATGGTGAGCTTTACAGGCGTTCCCTCTCCATCATGTAGCTCTGCTTGAGGGTGATTGGAAAAGATTCACGGGCCACACATGACCCGCTACTTCGAGCACGTTTGGTGCAAAGACTCGATTTGAACTTGCTTCAAATGGCAGCCAAAAAGCAGACGCAGGACGGGGGCCTTCAGGTCACCCGCTGGAGGCTCAAAACACTGGGGATGACTCACTATGCTGCACAAATGCAAACAACTTGAGTAAGTTATCAAGGGAAAAGAGAACATTACAATCCCTTTCTTCTCCGTCACCAAAGGCGAAAACTTTCTTCAAGTACTCCTTCAAAAGACCAGATGGTTCCACCCAATGGAAAAAGTCAGGGGATCTAAACACAAAATTATCTTGAGAGACCTTAAAAGAGAATTAAAAAAACCATTATGTTGCTGAACAAAAGAGGGTGGAGGTTAAAAACCTTCATTATGTTCAGTTTCTGTTATCAGGTCGCATATACATCAGCGGCTGAATGGTGGAAAACATTTCATTTCATAGCAAATTTCAAAGAGGGATTATGGCAGCGAATACTCTTGGGCTGTCCTTGAAGGATTTTCTCTCTCAGGCAACTGGAAAAAAACGATTAAAGTAAACAAGGTCAGAAGAATAGGAATTGTTCATGTTTCAGGATTAATCTGAATTTACTGTAGATGTTATATACAGCACCAGTCAAAAGTTCACACGCACCTTTTACTGGTTGGCAGTGTTTACTTTTTCCCATTAATCCACAGGTTAACGGCTTGTTTTGATCTTTCTTTATAATTCTGCCTTGTCAGAGATAAAGGGGTCGTCTCATTGTTCTGAGCTGCTGAGTGACAGGTACTTTCCGATGCTCGTCAAGGACAGCGCACTCTACTGTATATCTTAACAGCTAAAAGCGAACCCTTTCAAGGAGTCTCCTGAGGCTGTAAGTCAGCTATCTGAAGCGACTCCTCTGAATAAGCTTGTAATGTGCACTCTCTGCTGATCATTGTGAAGACTCAGGGTGGAGCAGCAGTCGATAAATCAAGTCACACCACAGCGGCATGCCGCACGCTCACTGCAGCCATTCTCGTTTGCATGTGTAAACTCAGCCGTCTACTCACCTCGCTTGCCAAAATGAAAGAAATTCTCTCAGATTTCCACTTAAATTCATCCGTTTGGAATGTGCAGCCACTCTGCTGCTCAACCTCACCTCAGAGAGAACTGCCAAAGCAGAAGCTCTGCAGTTATGTAGCCAATTTCCTCTCCCTGGAGAAAAATGGGCTGAAGAATGCATTGAAGGTCAAAGTAGTATCAGCAAAAGAAAGACTAAAATAATGATTGCATTAACATGCAGCTGGGGAGCTGCGTGCTCTTTAAAGAGTTCCAGGGAGGAGGTAATACAATGGTCGCTCATTCTGTATTCTGCCATGACGCTCGAGGGAGAGCAACAAGCACAAAACAAATATGAAAGTATATTCACGCTCTCAGAGGCACTGCATGCCTGCAGCCATCCACACTAATGCGTGTGGTAACATAGAAGGAAACATGTCTACACGACTACTGTGTGTGTCGCCTTTATTTTGTTAATTGTTCATGGTCTGTTTCTGCTTGCTAACTTCAGGGTTTTGTTTGGGGTTTTTTTGCATCTTATCTTTTTTTTGGTTTTGCTTGTTTTTTTAATTTCTCTGTGACATTTTAGTCAAATAAATCTGTTGTTCTGTTCTCATTCACAGCCAGTTAGAACAACAGTAAGGATTCAATGTGGGATCTTTGTTGGTGGAAACAAGCCATGTGAACTCTTTTAATCAGCTTTCTCTGGGAACCCTGGTTTCCACCCAGATGCACTTAGTGGGGTTAGGTTAATGCTAAAGTGCCCATAGGCTTGAATGTGAATGGTTGTCTCTGTGTGTTAGCCCTGGCGACCTGTACAGACTATACTCTGACTCACGCCCCATGACAGCTCCTCAGCCCAAGTCCAAGCCTCGATATAGCTGATGTGGCGATTCCTGATCCTCACCTCTGTATGGTCTTTCTCTTACAACATAAGGCAATATGAGGCATCTATTGTGGTTTCGTGCTAAATAAATTTAAACTGAACTGAACACAGTTAAAAGCACTCAGAATAGACCACAGGACATTCCTAATGGTGCTCCATCAGCCCAGATCTGAATGCTGCTGAATATTTGTGGAACGAGCGGAAAATTGCAGCAAACCTGAGGCAGCCTGAGGGGTTTGCTCAAGAACAGTGGACCAAAAATACCTGCTGGCAAATGCAGATGATTCATTATGAAGTACAAACCCTGCTTGTTGCCACTGATAACCGCAAAATGTGCTGCCACAAAGTAACTTCTGTTTTTGCCCTTAATTATATAAAACCTTCAACTGAATCAATAATCAAAAGCAAAAGTCTGGTTTGTGTTAAACATGGAATAAACAATAAGCAAAATATGTGGCCAGAAAGTTGGTACTGATGGTCAGATGCATTATCACTTGTGCCGCTGCTGACTTCCTCCTATACGGTGTGCTGTGCGTGAGCCTAACCTGAGGTGGCTGCAACTCTATTCTGGCCACAATTGCTTTGGCGCAGCTCTGTTCTCATTATTAGTGGCCTTTCATGCGTTCTGTCAAAACACGGATGAAACGACATCTGATGCCTTTATACTGATTGCGTCTCATATTTCCACAGAGTAAATTTTCTGATAATCGTCTTTACGATTTTTCCGCACAGCCTTCCAGCATTTTCTCTTGCTGCCTTTGTTCTACACCCCATCCTTGTTATTATCACAGTTCACCTGTGTTTGATTATCCTCCTCCCCCACCGGTGTGTATTTAGTCCTTATTGTCCTGTGCTTCCCACGTCTCTTGTTCTTCTCCTGCTGGCTTGCTGCATTTAGTTAGTTATTGTTAACTTTTCCCCCTTTTTTTCCTGCCAACTCTGTACAGTTTTCATTAAAGTTTCTTTTTTTATCGTTTTACCATCTGCCTATTTGTCAGCAGTTAGGTCCAACTTTAAAGAATTTACTGCCAAGCATGCCATTAATGATCAGTTAGTGATAATGTTTTTACAGTGCTCTTGTTTAAGATTTTTCATCCAAGTAAGCTAAGCTAAGTAAGGCTCCAGCTGAGACTTTCAAAATGTGCCAGTGTTCTGGCAAATGGCAGTGATTCTTGTCAAACACTCAATTCATTATTCATTATGTACAGAGCAGCGCCAGCATTTGGGAGGAAACGACATTACCACTACAACTAGATTCTCTATTGCATAAATGACACGACTGTTTTAGAAAATGATGCAATATAAAACCAATTGGGGGAAAAGATGATGCTTTACTGTAAACTTCCAAATTGACCAAGAAAAGAAAAAAGCGTCCTCTTTGGCTAAGCAATCAAGTGTAATAGAGAGAAATCCAGAAACAAAGCTTATATTATGGCGGCTCCATGAGTGCAGGTTTGTCTTAAGAGCCACCCCCCAACACAGTCTGCGTCTCAGCAGGTCTGCTGATACTGTAAGCATGCGGTTGTTGCGGTGTGCCACAACAACTGTAGGCTCACGATAAGACACATTTATTCAAAAGCTGACACAGCTGGAGCCGGCAGGGCCAGCTTAGAGAGCTAGTCGACCAGAATGGCTGATTCTCCTCCTGAAGAGGCAAGGGATCAGGAAAGCCTGCGCATGTGAGCACTTTCAGGACCAAGGACAGCTCTAGACTGCTTATATTAAGGAGAGCTCATAAGGACATAAAAGAACCCAACGTCAGCTACTTAATACCCAGTGAACACTTCTGTGGGTCTGCTGTGATGAAACTACAACTAAGTTCACAAGTATTTGGACAATGGCTTTTTTTTTGTACTACTTCTTGAGTATTCTCTTGAGGTGCTCTCCCCGTCCTTTACTGCAGCCACACTGGGTGTCAGCTCAAAAGAATGAGATCAGGTAATGTACTTGACAACTTACTTTGAAAAACTCGGGTTTGCAGAATGTCTCGGGTCACTATTTCCACTGAAGCGTGATCCAGTTTTGCAGCATTTGACAGAATCCGAGCAGAGAGTATAGCCCTGCAAACTTCACAATTCATCCAGCAACTTCAAATCATCGGCAAAAACTGGCAACCTGGTTCCACTGGCAGCCGCAGACGTCTCTCTGCAACAGATGAAGTTTTGGTTTTCCAGCCAAATGATGGTCTCCCTCGCTTTTGCACTGGCATCTCCTCTTTGGTAAAAGGCCACCAAATGCATGCTTAACGTATGGAATCAACTCCAAATCTTTTATCTGCTTAATCCGTCATGGAACAACAGTTCATGAGCACATCCAGGTAGATCATCAATTGGCTGGTAAGCAGAGAGATAGTCTGCCAATTTATGGAGAAGCCCAGTGTTGCTAGTGCTGCACTCTGCCCTTTCTTGGGAGGGATCCATGACAATCAGGTCACCCAGGTAAAACAGCCTTCGATAGCTTTCCAAAATAATGAGACAACTGCTAACACACACACTGAGTGAAAGTTTGCAGATGCCAAAATGAACTAGAGGACAATAGCTGTACTGGTACTGTACGTCTTAGAAAGAGAAGCACATATCCAAGCTCAAGTCCTCAGGAAGTGGATGTGAAATCACCAGGGCGCAAATACTTCAACATATGCTTGATGACCATCATGGGAAATGGCTGGAAGGCAGGCAGCCAGCACAGTGAGCACCAGCCTGGCATGTTCAGATGCAAGCCTTGCACCTCCGGTACGTTTTTATAAAAAGAAACTCAAATGTTCACCTTCTTAAAAAGCTAATAGATATGAACTTTAACACAACATTAACGCAGGAGCATCAAATATTCACCCCCAGTGTTTATTACATTGCTAATCACAGATGCTTTTTCACCAGGTTAATATAAATGCTGCACTCTTTGATGCATGCATAGTTCCTGCTTCATCATGCAGCTCTAGCACAACACTGTGTGGTTTGGCTGAATCTCTATAATTATAAGGCTCAAGCAATAGTGAAGGTTGTATTAAAGTAGGTCCAACAAAAAAAAGAGCTCCTCTTTCTACAATTAGCATTGAAAGCAGTGATCCAGATATAATTCTGCAAGGCGGTAAAAGTATCATTTTGTTTGTCGGAGCTCTGCTTTTATCAGCTTTGAATGTTTTAGAGATAATAGTTGACCCAAATAAGCAAAGACCTTTGACCCGTTTACAGCTTTTGTAGCTTATTTGCAGTCCTCGGTGACTCTTCAGGTACTGTGCGGTGCAGACAGGAGACCGACTGAATTGATTTCAGGCTTAAAGCTGGATTAATTAGCTCTTCTGACCAGCTAGACAAAATAAAAATCTGTCCGTCTCTCTCTCTCTCTCTGTGAGTTGGATAATTATTCTGTATGGATTGACCTCATATACAATGCACTTGATAATGTGATCCATTAATGTCAGGAAACAAATCAATTAGTTCAGCTAGAAATATTTGAATTCATTTGGAACATGGCCCTGTTTCACAACATGATCAGGACGTCTAATGCTTCACGCACCAGCATCGATGATCTGTGGCTCGCATTTAAAGTCCTCGTCTCTGCTTCGCTATCGTGAAGAATAGTTTAGAAAAAAAGCACAAAAAGCAGCAGGTTATTCCGAGTTCAAATATAGTAGGTTTGTTTAAAGAGAGTACTGCATGCACAGAGTGCAAAAAGCTCTGCGGTTTCAACCTACATGACCCCAAACTAAGGTTTTGCACCTCTCCAGGGCAGGTGAAATGGGTAAACAAACAAAAGAAATACATTTTGAAAAAAGTACAACTGCTGCATGCATCTGCTGCTGTGTACATAAGTATTTCTGCAACATGCAAAGCCAAAAAGAACAACACAACTATAACAATAAGCAAACTGTGTCCCAAGTAAAGCAGTCCACACCCACGGTGCCCCTCGCTGCAAAGTTTTAGGATGCTCGATTGGTTATTTAGCCGAGCAAATTTCAATCATCTTCATTGAAAACTATAATGCAAAAGTTTTAGTCACCTCAGAGCTTTTCTTATTGGGTATTTAGGGAGAACATTTCGCAGCCATTACCATCACTCAAATAAACAGCAAGGCCTAAGCCGAGCCAATTACAGGCCTGCTTTCCTTTTGCACATTATGAAAACCAAGGCGCACAGTGACCATCAAATGTCTCATTAGGAGAAAGTTTCTCTCTCCTGTTGGTTAGAATGATACATTTTTAAAATGACACATCTTAATGATGATTAATGCAGTTATGATTAATCAGAGCCATAGCACTGAACAATCACTTTAGTTATAAGTTCAAAGTACATGTTTTCAAATGAAGCTGAATCAATGGTAGTCATCAGATTTTCTCTGTGGGTTGTAAAAATTCATGTCGATAATTTTATTATTAATTTCATTGTTATTTCAAACCCTTGCTTAATTTTTAGAAATAGATGACTCAGTTGAACCTTTTTAAACCAACATTTGTCCAAAAAAGTTGGAGTAACATCTATAAGAGAGGACTGGAGAGGAGAACTGTCAAAGCGCTACAGAATGAAAACTATGTTGATGTGATATGAATCATCATTAAGGGCCAAATTTAATCTGCAATCTGGAATCACAGCATGATATCTTTCATCCAGCCATTCCCAGGTTGTGCTTAAACTAAATCTAACCAAACAGCACGGTGCAGAGATGGCTGTGATTCAAACAAATTCCTTCTCTATAAAAATCTGCACGGTGGCTCTCTGTGTGGAGTTTGCATGTTCTCCCCAGGTACTCTGGCTTACGCCCACAGTCCAAAGACATGCACTTAGTGGGGTTGGGTGTGAATGTGAGTGCAAATGGTTGCCTGTCTCTCTGGGACAGCCCTGCAACAGACCGGTGACCTGTCCAGGGTGTGCCCTGCCTTTTACCCTATGGGCAAATGCATGTTGGTGCATTTTAGGTGAAAAAAAATGAAGTTGGTGCCAAATGGGTTGGTCTGACTGTTTCAGAAACTGCTGATCTACTAGGATTTCCCCACACAACCATGTGTAGAATCTTCAGGAAATGGTCTGAAAAAGAGAAAATATCCAATGAGCCTCCACAGTCAGAGATCGATCCAGCAGAGCGCCGCTGGGATGTGATTCATATCACGAACATGCGTCTGACAAACCTGCAGCAGCTGCGTGACGATATCGCGCCCATATGGAACAAAATCTCGGGGCGCTTTGTTTCCGACACCTTGGTGAATCTGTGCCATGAAGAAGCTCCAGAGGCAAAAGGGGGATACCGACCTGTTACAGCGGTAAAACTGAGGGGGGGCCGTGAATGAAAAGGTGTGGAAATCTTTGTTGGGGGTGCACATTTGAGTTTGTCCCTTTTTTTTTTCTTTTTTTTTACACTGCCTGCTCTATTTATCCTCAATGATTGATGATGATTTTAATTACCATTATTGTTACTGCTTATTTCTATGTGAGGAATACATTTAAAATTCAATTTAAAAAATGTTCAAAAGTAAACAAAAAAGCAATTTTCACAGCACAGCAAAAGCAAATCGACATCGAGTTGTAGCCGCGCGAAATAATAGCGTTACCTTAGTGCTGCTGTTCTTGTCATTATTGCTGCCATTAGTCCACAATTGGCCGGTCAAAATCAAAAGTTTAAGAATATTAACAGACGAGAACAAGTTCAGACATCAATTAGATGATAAAGGGAGGGAGTGAAAAAAGTCCATGTAACTCATTTTTCAAAAGCATCCTCACAAACTAACTGCGACTACCTTTCGAACTGTAGCTTAATGAATAAAGAGTTCGCGCTTCAGCTTTGGAAGCATGTTGAACTCTCTGAAACTTTCCCTGAAAAGCATCATTACGATGGAGAGAGGAACAAGAAGAGCCCCACTGGGGAAAAAAGTGGACAGGTACTTAATCTCGAGCACGTCCTCGTTTTTCATCCTGTCACTGTTTCATGGAGAATCGCTGTCATCACGTGCTCTGTGACACACTTATCCAAAGCGAAGACGCCGTCATCTGAAGTCAACCACGACCTGAAGGAGGCTCAAGCGCCACTGCAGCGAGGTTGCTGCATCCTGGAAAAGCTGATCTTTTGGTGGAAAAAAGAACAGCAAGCTATAGTAAATTTTAAGGGTCCAATAGGCCCGTTGCCTTATCGTATTTTTTTGCGATAATCCATCCATCCATCATCTTCTGCTCATCCTTTTCAGGGCTGTGAGGGTGCTGCAGCCTTAGAGTGAGAGGCGGGGCACAGCCCGGACAGGTCGGCAGCCTGTTGCAGGGCTTTCTGCGATGATACTGATATAAATGTTTGTGCTATATATGAAAGCTCTTGTGACTGAGTGGTGGAAGTGCAGCAAAGCTGAGGTCTTGTTAGAGTTCAACAGGTGCAGGTATATTTCAAAGCTCGTAGTGTCACAGTCTGAGGGGTTTTGGTGATTTCTAAGTGTGTTTGTCGTCTTTTCAAACGATCATTTGCAGAGTCTGGTTTATTTTTGTATTTGTTTCATGGTGCTAAATATGAGTTCTGGTTAGGATTTCTGGAGTGTGTTTTTTTTTTTATTAGTTTCTGAGTTCAGTGCATGTTGCTCTCCCCCCCACTGAGTCTCCCTGCTGCCAGCTTTCAGTTTGTTCTCGCCTCGTGTGCTTTGTTGGGCCTTTTATTCTGTCCTGTTTGACTTTGTCACTCACTGTCTCATGTTATGTCTGTGGTTTTAATTCCTCTGGATTGTGTTCTGCTGTTTTTGTTACCCTACTGTTTCCACTTGTCCTGATTACCCTGTGTGCATTTCTACTATCGCGTCTCCTTCAGTCAGTGTCTCAGCATCTGCATACTTTCCCCCGTATGCTGCCATTATTTGGACTTTACTGCAACCTTATACAATAAAAGGTTTCTTCATTCAAATGTATTTATGCATGCTTCTGAGTGCTGCATTTGCGTCCTCGCACAGCACAACACTTAAGTAGCTTTTGTACCTTGTTCACAGCTAATGCAGTAAGGAACTATTATTGTAAAGTGGAAGAATACAATAAAAAAAATGCAAATCTAGCAACCAGAACCAGACAAATTTCTTACAGTGTGGCACACGGGCCTGTGCTCGACCCTGTGAGATGTATTATAATTTTATTGGTTTATAAAATTGCAAAAATACAGAAACGCGTTTCCCTCCTATGATGTGTTTTCCAAACTGTATGTAAATCATTGAAAATAACTAAGTAACACATCTGTTCTGTTATTTATTTAAAAATACAAATCTCTATTTTTATCACAAAATAGTGGAAATTTGGTAATAAATCTTATTCATATTGACTCTGCCAACGGCAAACAGCGCTAACAAGTTACAAGATGCTTCACAGAATTTACAGAAAGAAGTAGCAGCTACAGAACAAACAAAAAATGAATAAAAAAATCTATTTTTAAAGCCCTTGTTTGTCTTTTACATATAGATGAGAGGCGAGCAGGCAGTAACACCCCAAAATCATCAGTAAAAATGAAATAAATAAATGGTATCCCTTTGGTAACTCTCCTGACTTGACGCACCATCTCCAGCTTTGGAAACTATAAACTTTTAAGCTAAAGGTGGTGTTTGATCTTCAGCCAGGGACACAGCTCTGATTGCTGGCCATAAGCCCAGTGGCTCAGGACAGATACTTCACGGCACCCAACACAAGAAAAAACCCTGAAGGGACGAGGGGCAAATGTTTTTACATAGGCATGTTTTTTTTGTCTTGTAAGGACGCGGCCAAACTTTGTGATCGCACCCTGTAAAGAGATGTTGTTACCCAAAAACCTCATGAAAAGTTCATCGACATGCAGCTGGTCCTGTGTAGTTCTATGAGACTTTTGATTACCCTCCCAAGTCTGAACTGAGAGATGTGGCGGGGGGGGGGGGGGGGGGGGGAGTTTTTAAAAACTTTTTTGGCGGTTTTGTGCATT
>VOQJ01011589.1:10058-24143 GCA_015052665.1 Apistogramma diplotaenia
TGTTGCCCCCCCGGGGAGGGGAGTGGTGGGGGGGGGGGGGGGGGGGGCGGGGGGGGCAGAGTATCTGTAAAATTACTTCTGGGCTTTGTGCTCTCATCTGCACATTTAAGCCTGAATGCTGCAATGGCGGCTTAATCTTGATTCAGTCAATCTCTCTGACCTCTTTCTCTCAGTCGTCCTCCTGCTGAGGGGACCTGAGGCTCAACACTTCCACAGAGGCATGTCAGACAAGGATAGAGAGACAGTGAGTATACATTTCTTGGGGATCCTGAAATTAAATTGTCAGATGACCCTGTGCACGGCACGCTCCTCGGCGCCTTCAGGAGGCAGAAGTTACTGTCAGTGCCAATAAGGCCCTGCAGATGATACCTGCCTAGCTGAAATACCGAAAACTCTGCTGTGGCAGGCAGAAATCAAGACGTGCTTTGTTGTTGTTGTTGTTGTTTTCGCTCTTAGGTTATGATTTGTATTTTTTTTCACAGTAAATTTCATGCATTCATGCAACGTAACAACACGGCTCCAAACTCCCTGCTTCCAAATGCCTCAAAATAAAACTGGTACATACACAATAACTTGTTTCTCATTTTCCTCACTATTCTATATTTAACCGATACTTTTGAAGATGTATAAATCTAACGACTAAAAAACTATGCGACAGATGGCCCGTCACTCAAAGGGTCCCAGATGTGACTTTAAGGTACCTGTAACAGCTGCAGCCCTCATGTCCATGGCATGCAAAGTAGTGCTGACTTTCTAGCACCGAACACGACCACGGTGATGACGTCGGCATTAGTGGAGCTCAGGTAAACGTACCTTAACTTCATCACACTTAATTGTGGCTGGCCAGTGTTGGCCTCAATGTGTGACCACCACCATTGACTGCACCCAAAATTCAGCCCGGCAACTTCTAGAGCAAGACGTTTGCAACGGCACCGGATGTTTTTAGAAGTAACATTTGAAATGCATTTAAAAAAAAATATACAATTTCATTTAATCATGTATTTTTTGTTACACCTTTGAGTTTAGTGTTGGCAATGCGAATGAATCAATGAATTCCATTTTTAATGTGTGAGACGTGAAAGCAAGAAATTGTACTCACCTGATCCATATTTACATCCAAGACGGCAGGAAGGAGAAAGAAAAGAAAAATAAACACGATTAGTAAAGTGTGAAAACAGTTCAACCTCAGAGAAAATAATCTGAATTGAACTCATCTCTAAACAGCAACAATTACATGACTTGATTATCACATTTGGAAATGCAAAGGAAGACACTTTGAGGCTTAATAAATAATTGCCACAGCGCACGCAGGTGATAAAATTCCAACTTCAAGAGATGCCACCACTACTACTGCTGCTGTCTGTACTTAAGACTTAAGTTATATTGCCAATAAATTGTAAATTAGCAGGTAATTAAATGTTACTAGCTGTTTAAATGTTAAGCAATGAAATGATGCTCAAAATCCTCAAATTGTCAATCAATCTGGAACCTGAGCCTCAGTGATCCAGTGTATGTGCACGAAGTTAAAAGTTCGGACAGGTAAGGTGCCCGCCCATGCAATACTATAGAAATAAGCAAAAAAACAGCAAACAATAAAATTTTAAAACCAATTCTAAAACTGACAGGTCGACCGGCAGCCCTGCACGGGCGATGTGTGGCCTCGCTTGTGTGTGCCAGTTAATAACCGAGCTGCCCCGATTTTGGAGCGGCTGCAGTCAACCAAGCAATGAGAGACTGACACCTGAATAAGACTGTCACAACGGTCGAGTCGAGATGACACGAGAGCACGGATAACCCTCTCCACGTGCCTGAGAAACGCTTTCACCTTTTCAAGCACCCAAAGTTAAAAGAAGCATTTGTCTGTTTATCAAATATAGATCACCTCCAGGTTCTTTGCAAAGGGATTTTATGAATCCTTAAAAAGGCTCAGATTTGCTTGTTTAACGTAAGAAAATTTAGAGCATCGGAAGAGTCACGGCTTTATGTTTCAGTGGCATCGGAGAGTCATCTGCATAACCTATAAAACGCTGAAGCTGATAATAAAGTGTCCCCTTAAATTTAAGCTTAAATTCAGCAGATTTGCAGCCACATCATTTAATCATTGTGACACACTAATGAAAAAAGGCAGAATCCTCTAGCTTTAAAACAAAGAACATATCCAAGAAAGGGTTACGGAAATGCAAATACGCTAATAAACTCAATATATCCACTCAATAAAAAAAAGTTTTAAAAAATCTTCAAATCTTAAATTCTATTTATAAAACCAGTAATTGGTTGTGTGAAGAAGCAAAAAAGAAAAAAAATCGAATGCATTTATTCGAGAAGCTACAGTGAGATTTAATGTATTCCTTTTGCGAACATGTTCCGCTGACTTACAGAATATGATCACGCTGTCGTGCACGAGGGACTCTGGAAATAAAACATTCTCTATGCAACGCAGTGCGGAAAGAGATCTCTCTAATCAAGTGAGCAAGCTCAGGTTGTAAGGATGTCAGACATCTGTTGGCATACATTATCTCAATTCCCGTGTAGGCAACTAGTTGGTACCAGCCTAAAAAGGTCAGCGGTGTGAAACAGAGGCATCGGAGCGGTGATGGAGCGGGCCGGCAAAAGTTCAGCTTCACCTGGACTCAGAATTTTATGCCCTTATTGACAAAAGGTCAGGGTAACTAACGATCTGTGGGAAAAGGTCACCCAAGTCTAACGAACACACCTCATGCCATTTACATAGCCTTGCCATTATGCATAACAACTTGTCCATTACAGAACAGGATGTGCATCACTCACCTATGCATATGCTTAATGTTTAAAAAAAAACAACAGATGTCATGTAGAGCATACTCTGCCTAAGCTAACCAAATTATCCAAAAACAGCCATTGCGTTTTATTGAGTTAACAGTAGCTGCATCTTATTCTCAGCTTCCTATTAACTATGCAAGATATCTGATGTTTCTGCTGCAAAATGAATTAATAATTGTCGCCTGTGGTCAGATTTAACTTTAAGAATTAATGCCTTAGCAAAGCTTTGAAACCAGTGTTTGCAATGAAGAAGGGTGTGTGTGTGTGTGTGTGTGCGGGTGTGGGTGATACACAGACCCAGTGGGGGGAAAAAAGGCTTTGGAGGCTTAAGCCATGCCACGTTGACAATATAAACTACGTCACCCATCTCTTTAGAGCGCACGGATGGGAGTGAAGCGCAGGTCTTTTTAATGCTTCAGGTGCAGGCTCTGAATATCCTCAATTGCCATGACTTGAGAATAATCACTCAAGTTCACGACTGAATGCCGCTATTCAAGAGTCATCTTTTCTTGGGAAAGTGAGGATCATGCCACTTTTACACAAGCTTTTCATCTCCCACATAAATAGACCTAGAGGTATTCGGCTTGAAACCCTCTCCCCTTGGATTTGCTGCTGAATGTTTCCCCACATTCTTCCCCTAGCTAAATGAAGAGGAGACGTTTTATTTGTTTGGCTTGTGGAAGATAATAGCTTCTTTTTTTTATGAATATAAACATGATTGTGTGGGCATAAATCAAATTATGTGTTCAAAAGACTAAACATTCACAAGGGCCGCGCTGTCTTTTGTGATAGAATGAGAGCAATGGGACTATTTTTATATATCTTTTTACCTACATGCATGTGTGAGATGGTTTGAAAAAGGAGGAGGTGGTTTTTTTTGAACGGTCGCGAAGTGATACATAAGTGAAGCTGGGCTGAGCTACTGTATAATATATACGACAATACAAAAAAGTACTATAGTAATTAAACATAATCAGACTGTTCGAATGCCCGACTACAGGCACAATGCCTGCAGCGCATTTGCACATTTGATTCCCCTAATTGAGTACTTCTCTATGGTTTATCCAGAGCCAACCATTTTCCGATGAACCACTCAGCCTACGTCAAGCACAAGATTGGCATGAATGAACGTGCAACAATGAAAGTCTTTCACGTGGTTTTTGAACGCAGCCCGATGGTATAGGCTTTTAGGTAGCAAAGGGATAATGTAATGTACTTTGCAAAGTCCTCCATTATGCATAAATATTAAAGCTGCGCATTGGCAGCTTGAGCACAACGGGGGCTGAGAGCTGCACGCTTCGTTTTTGAGCTTCATCGTTTTCTTATACGTTGCACCGCCAAGCCTGTTGCGTCGAGCGCGCCGCTGCGCCCCTTTGGGGTGGAGTGGCCCGACTTCCGCTCTTCAGCCAGACCACCTGTGTGTCATTAATCTCATCAGCTGCTGCATAAAGGGACCAGCTTCTGCATCTCTGCGTCTCCCAAGTGTGGTAATCAGGCTCGGCCTCGGCTCCTTGTCGCAGCTTCGTGTTAATTGGCGTTTCCTGTGCACTCAGTGAGACCTCGCCGTCTGAAGAGCTCTCTTCCGCATTAGCTAATCTCCTGTTCCATGAGCTGGACCCCCATGTCAAGACCCTCGCTGGAAACCTTTGCTCACCTGCCGCCCCTCCAGTGGTCATCCTCTCTTCAACACAACATGTGCCTTGCCGCTTCTCCCCGGATGCATTTCCGTGGGACACAATGGACTCCTGCTCACACGGCTCAGGAAGAACCTCTCAGTTCCTCCCATGGTTACCCCCTGAACCTTTTGAGTAAATAAAACTATTTAAATGACCCTTTGAGTTTGAAGTGATGCTGCATTTGGGTCCGAAAGAATAACTACTGGCTTTTCAGTCATGGCTGACACCAGTCTCTGGTCATCTCCACACTACAGAGTTGTGTGTGTGGTGTATACTAGTTTTCACAGATGAGGAAAGAAACAACTTGGAAAACTACTATTTTCCATCTCTGGCTTTTTGCCTTCTGTTAGTGGTTATGTGGTTCTTCCAATACCTCCTACAGATGCTGCAGGTACAGCTACCATGTTCACTATCTTCTTGATGCTCTTGTACCCCCGCGCTGTCTTCACAGAGTCTCACAGTCTGTATCTTTCACAGCACTGTGTGGAGAAATCTCATCAAGGTCTTGGGGTGTCTAGGACCACTTTTGGCTCCCAGGTGCAGATGCTCTTTCATGTAGGAGCACAGTAAAGTGTTTGCATGATTGAAACGATGTGGAAGAAATGAGAAATGAGAGAAACGTTTCCATGGCTGTTAAACTATGGTCGGAATAATGCTGGAAATGTCAATTGTCCAATAACAATCAGACACGGAGGAAAAATAAAAGACGCCACCTCTGCAACAATCTTTTTTAATGCATGTATTCAAGCAAGGACTTGAGTTAAGTCGATTTACTTTATATTTTCAACACTGTGGTGTTTCAGTGTCTCGGCTGCTGCAGATGAAAATGATCCATCTGCTTCTTGTGGTGTTGACACAAGAGACGACAGCGCAGTCTTTGCTCATATTTATTTAACATTAGTGACTGTGATAAAGTTACTCTTCCCAATGTTACAATATTAGATGTCTTTGTCTCTCCGAAGTGAAAATAACAGGTTAAACAACAGAGAATTTCTTCATGAATTTTTATGCTTCTGTCTGTCAAAATGACAAATGTCAGGTTATACAATTTTGAATTTTATGATACTACTAATGTATAATTACTACAATATGAGGCCTACACTAGTCAAACACAATTAGAGTGGGTGTCTCAGCTGAGTAAACAATGTGCTTCCACCTTTCATAATGCCCACCCCGGGTCATGTCTATTACTGAAAACGGCGAGCAGCATTCTCAGACAAAGTCAAATTTGTTGCCTGGTCTGAAGAGGGTAATCACTCAGTGGAAGAGCACTCTGGAAGTGAACAAAGGGAACACATAGTAATGCAATCACGCCTATAATAGTGCAAAGAAGGGAAGACTTTAAATTCAGAATGACCTTATCTGGAAATAGATGTTTTTTGATCATAGCTGAGGAGAAAAAACTATAAAAACCCATCAGGATATATATACCGCTATCCACACAGTGAGCTCTTAAGATAAGCCATGCAATTGTTATCTGAGTGGATCCGGGATGCATGGAGACTTCACTGTATGTTCAGGAGTATACAGTTTTTAATGAGAGTACAAGGACACAGTTCTCATCTTTTTTTCATGGAACCGTGTGCATCTGTCGAGACCTCAAAAGAAAAATCTCGGTAATAAATAAGGCCCATCTGAAGAAGGCCTTGCAGCAGTGAGCAGGCCTAAATCAGGCACTGTTGCACAGCACATAATATAAGCTGCTGGCATTGAGGAGGAGGAGGAGGAGGAGGAGGGGTGTTTTCTACAGACTGAAGGTAGAATCTATACCATGATGAAGGAGCCTTCCTACTGCTGCCATCAATGTCCAGAGAGGTCCCTTCATTAGGTTCTGTGTCCTCTGGTTTTTCTTCATGCCTCTCTGAGCGCATGCCTCACCCTCCACAGAGCGATGATCGGAGGGGAGGGGGCTCTCTGAATAGCAATAACCCAGCCCAGTGTCAATCCATCTTTTACTTCATTACGGGGCCAGCAGTGTTATTGCTGGGCTATAATGATCCCACAGATCTCCCTCCCATAGGCTGCGTTTCTTAGGCTTTTGGAGATGTCATAAAAGAGAACACATGAAATGTGCCAGAAATGTATGTGAATTATTAATTTCTCCGGTCCCTGGAGGAAGTTTGTTTCCGTGTGTGTGCACGCATTCATGTGTATGCATGATTGTGTTCGCACACTGCTGGCGACTCCTTTATTCTTCATACAGGTTGATTCAAAATTTATGCTTCCACATCCGTTGGCACTGGAGAGTTATTGCAAAAAAAAAAGTCAAATGAAAGGCTGCAGTAATAGTAACGCAGTGGAGATATATGACCGCTGCTTTTCATTCAGATCATGGGATTGGTAATGCAAAAGAGATGACGCTTTATGCAGACTAATCTGGCAGAAACGCATCAACAGAAACTGAAGACATGAAAGAACAAGATAGGGTTCAGAGCCCTGTGTACACAGGCTACAGCAGCCTCGTACACTCAAAGCCTTTTTTATGCTGGCTATAAAAAAGTCCTGTAAAAAGCACGAGCTTGGAATATGCTTCCACAAAGCCATTAACAGTGTGATGGGTGGACTACTTGTTTTGTCCCCCCCACCACCTTTTGTCTTTGCACACTTTATGTGCATCTTTTTGCAGATATTTACAGAGATTACCATAAAGAAGGTGAGCTCACAGCAAAAACCATTATTCCTTATGCCATTTAATCACGTTTTTAGCAACATTTCCCTCCTAAGTATTTCAGCCTTTTTCACTGTGAAGTCAGATAACACAGAAATGTCTCTGGCATTTGCAGTGCAGAGCCCAGGGTGGACTGATTGGGCAAGAAAACCTGCTGCTAGCATACCACTTCCTTCAGAAAACCATCACTGCTTACTTTGAACTAAGAATACAACCATTACAACAAAATTATGTCTAAATCGAACCCAACATGAGCCAAAGTGATGTGAATGTCAGCTGGAACAGGGATAGGTAACATAGCAACCACTTCTGTCACTTTCCCAGTCTGAGGTTTCTTTCAACCTTTGCTATGATGCTTCCTAATGTTTTAAATGCCAAGTGTAAATAAAGTTTATTCAACACATCCTTAAAGTCATAGAGGCACCAATTCAAAAAGCATTCAGTTAAAATCTATTTTACTAAGCTGTATGAAACTGAAATGTGTTACTAAAAAAATACATTTAGACTCATTCAGAACAGGTAACCTATGAAGTGATGCGTCTCCTTGTCAATGAGAAAAGTACCGTATTTTTCGGACTATACGTCGCTCCCGAGTATAGGACGCAGCAGCCAAAAAATGCATAATAATTAATAAAAAAAAACATATATTAGACGCATTGGACTATAAGTCGCAATTTTTGGGGAAATTTATTTGAACAGACTTTCAATAACAGACATTTCATCTTCAAAGGAAATTTTAAATAATTTGAGAACAACAGGGCGAATAGGCTAACGTAACACATTCAGTTACTTGACGCATTAACAACAAACTGAGTACGTTCCTGGTATGTTCAGGTAACAGCTATTCAGATAACTATAGCATAAAGAACACGCTAATAAAGGTTATCAAGGCATCTGAATCCCGACAGGATCATTTGGGTCGTCACTGTGAAAATAACGAACACGTGAAAATAACGTGTTGAGCTGCGGAGGACAAGGAGACGTGACTCCACTTCTCTTTAGCCTTCAGGCATATTTATTGACCACAAAAGCTTCATAAAGCACATCTCCCCGTTACAAACTTTGCGGCGAAGACGACACAGTCACAAGAACGTAATGATGTCACAGTTTGACGTACCGTAGTGACGACCAGAATTCTCCAGCTACCGTAACGAACGAGTAAACGCGCCATCAAAATAAAGTAAATCCATGAAAAAAACTGCGACTTATAGTCCAGAAAATACAGTAATCTAGAACATGGCAGCAGAACACGACCTCATCCTGACAGTCTACACCTGCAAGCTTCCTGAGCCGCCTGTTGGAGCGCTGCAAACTCCGTTAGGCAAACAGTAAGAAACTGCAGCTCACGACTGTGAGGTTCACAGGCAGAGTGCTTGTTTAGAGGTTCACACCTGAATGCAGCCATTAATCATAAGCATTGGCAATCCAATCAATTATCCAACAGGGAGAGGAGAAACAAAATCCATGAACTCTCGAGTCAATGAAGTCAATGAACGCTGACCTTTCACCAATCTCAAACCACCCATGCTAATCAGACAGCTGTACCTACATCAGAATACAGAAACTAAGCACAAGCGAGGGACTTTGCACAGTCATGCAGCCCAAATGCCGAAAGTGTTGAAAAGCCTCCCGAAGTCCCGCTCAGATTAGAAAAACAAGCAAGCGAAGAATAAAGAACCGGGTGTGAATGAGAGTGATAAAGTGTGCAGGAAGGCAGAGGGTGTGTAGACACATCACTTATCTGCTACTGACGTTGTGTTCACCTCTGCCAAATAGATCTGTCAGACTGGAGCTTCTCAAGGCTCCTGAAAGAAAACTCAATAAAAGAGGCAACCAGGGCATCTCCCACTTTCTGCAGGCCAAAGAAAATAGGCACTGAGTATGGCATTATTGATAGACCACGAACTGGCACTGCTGTTGCTTCTCAGCATCAGTTAGTGCTGTCAGATCGGTCTGTGCCACTGTCACTTCCTGTCACCGCAATGGAATATTCCTTTGTATCAGGAGGGGTAATGGAGCTCACAAAAATCAGCAGCCAAGCAGAAGATGGAATATGTGCATTACTTCTTCTCCAGTCTCATTGAACATTCTGTATAACGACAAAGGCATTCGATTCTGTTATCCATTATTCTTCCTAAATGATGCCACCAACAAATAAACCTACAGGGACAACAAACACTTTAAGTTCCCACCTTTTGATCATTGGGGGTTAGAATATTACAGTTAATATTCTCAAAATTTCTCAAAACAGGAATAAAAATAAATATAACTGAACAAATTGGGGAATATTTATTTAACATCCTTTATTTTAACGTGCTTTATTTACTTAGCACTTTGAGACATTTACAGATTATATTGACTCTCTTATTTCAGCATGAGTCATAGCAATAAGATGACGAAGAGAAAAGAAAAGACGAAAAACATTAAATAAGTGAAACATCTGGGAAGAATTACATGAAATGAACTTCACCGTGTGGCAGAGAAGCACAGCATGGGCCTGACCCACCGCACAGTGCAAAAGCTGCCACAGTCGCTCCTATTAGAGGACTCGGAATCGAACGGGGCGAGGTCAGAGGTCAGAGTTCAGCTGCCGCAGCGACACAACTCTATCATGTCTTTTCTGAACACAATGAAAAAGACTACTCATCTCTACCAGCTATATTTTTTGTAAAATAATAACGTGCTCCTCATCGTCCCCTGTCCCAGGACCACCCAGAGAGGACCATGCAAAGGTCCCTCGCAAACATGACCGTAACCTTTCGTATTCTTTGTACATGCAGCACCTTTTTATCATGCTCACTGTGCTGAGGGGGATCCTGACAAAACTAAAGAAAAACAAAAAGGTATCACTGCTCTCCGACTTCATCTACTACTGCAATGTCGATGCTGTTTTTTGGCAGCTGCTGCATTCGCTGCAGCTTCTTTAGAAAAGCTTTGCAACGATTTGCTGGTGAAAAACAAGAAAAGACTCCCGTGTGCAGAAACACAGCGACTGCGACTTAATATTGTGTTTTTCCTCGTCAGAGTTTGCATAACAGTTTCGAAACAGGCCACCCCCGTGGTCAGCAGGACTGCTGTGCTCATAACCGGGTCAGTGTCTCCTCGTGGTGGGAAACTGTGCGCCGCTCAGCATCCACGCCTCATCTTGCTCAGACTGCTTGATCGATGGACGGCGAATAAACTCATCTCTCTGCAATGCCAACCCTATTGCTTTAGTCTACAGATACAATCAAGGAATACCGGCTGGCAAATCAATCCACTGCTTTAGCAAATAAGACGGTGCACAGCGAGGCCTAAATGCAGCTGCAATAGTGAGAATAAACAGGGCACCTGTGATGAACGTCTGCAGGCTCATGTTGGGCAGCGGAGCTTTAAAAACGTGAGGCAAAAATCAAGGAAAACGGGGAAATCGTCGATACACGCGATCCTCGCTTCTGTTCCGCATCGGCCGCCGACCTTCAACACACCGAGTGCAGCTCACTCTGAGAGGCCTGTTTAATGTTTATCCCACAGGGAAGCCTCGGGATTACGTGGTGTCGATTTCACCGGGAATGTGCACCGTTTAGATCATGTCCAGATTAAAAAAATAAATCTGAATCCGAACTTATCAATCCAATCACCTAGTAATGGAATGAATGGATATTCGTGTGCAGCTATAATTTTAATATTTCATGATGCATTAAAGTTATGTTTGTTTTTAAAGGGCCAACAGATGTCTGGAAGTGATAATCCTCTATAAATTAAAAGGCCATAGCTCCTTCCCCACCAGGCAAGCTGAAGTGACAGACAATTAGAGCGCTGAATTCTTATTAATTTATACTTCTGTTACTATCATCTGTTCATTAATGGAGAAACACAGAGTGCAGGCTGTGTCCCACTTCTACTCCATTTAGCAAAGCAGCTTCCTAAACTGCCCACACCAGCACTTCCTTCCTCGTGTTTACAGTGGAGGCTGATATTACACCTACTGTAACAGCAGGAGAAATTGCTTTATAAAACGTATTCTGAGGAAGAACACTGAAATACAGCATCGGCTGCTGGAGGTAGGACATTTCATGGCAGGCATAATGACAGTGGAGAGCAGGAAAAATTGAAGTCGTTTTGAGGTGGGTAGTTTTTTCTGTCCTTCTGAATGCGAACGTAAAAATGACAAAAACCTGCGAGTCTGTTCTGACTGCCACCCTTTTTTTTATTCCCGTGGAATAAACGTTATTGTTATGGACTTCTGTTCAGTTTTAAGATAAAGTCGGGGACCAAAATATAATACTATACTACATGAATGGCAAAAACAATCTTCCATTTATTTTGCGGTTGCTCAATAAAACACAGCGTCAGCGATAACATTTTTCATTATTAACAGAGTCTCGGACGAGGCATAATTGTGATTTGAAATGCAGCAGCAGGAGGCCTTAGCTTGCTGAATCGAGTTTGCTGCATGTAATGACTTTGGCCAAAATAAGCCAAAAAACACACACACACACACACACACACACACCACGCACACACGCACGCACACACACCCAGGCGGCATGCTTAACCTTGGCTGCTTGTTTGACTGCTATCTCTGTTCTCTGCTTCACCTGGGAATTGAACTCAATCTAATGAGGAATACTGATTAATGAGGGACGTGACACACGACGTGTGAACCGGTATCAGAGGTTTTCCTGGATCCGCAGCGGGATGCAGAGTGTGTGTGTGTGTGTGTGTGTGTAGATTTAGCTCCCACTGCTTGCATTTCCTACCCATGTGACCCTCTGATGTGCGAGGAAAGGAACATCCACTCTGGTTTGCCTCTCGTTTGCTACAGTTTTGCTCGTTTCTCTCTGTGGGACGCACACTTTCTAACTTCAGCAAATGTTCAAATTATATCCAGGCACAATTCTGATGAGTTTGCTTACTGCGAAGCTGCTAGAGAACAGTGACGGTTTATATTTGCCCAATCAGCACAGGCCCATAAATCAAAGTCCACCCTGTCAGTTGGGCTATTGGAAGGCAATGACGTTTTTAACCCAGTAACTATAGGCTAGAAACCTTTATTGTTACCAACAAAACCTAAGATTCCTACAACACAATGTTGGGTTTTAGTCTATAAAAAAATATGAGTTTTTCTTTATTTTACTGCCGTTTTATATGAAAACAAGAATTAAAAACCTAGTTCTCTGTGTATTACATCAACTGCACGCTCCACTTACTTACCATTCAACACAATCTAATGCATATTACAGTGTGACATTAATCCAGATTGTGAGATTACAGTGCTGTATTAACAGTCACAATATTCAGTAATGCTTACAGCAAAACATCACTGTTATGGTGATCCCACAGCAAACAAAGGGACCGGTTAAATAATGGACAGCTCTACCTGACTAACTTATGGCAGCTGTTTCAGTTGGGTCTCATTTTTAATCAGCTGCACCAACAAATTAGTTTCACACTTCACTCCTGGCTCCGGCTCCATCCTCCAGGTCAGGCAGGCTGGGATTCAGCTCAACAATCAAGGAAGGCAATGTGCTGCTTCAAGAGCAGATCTACTTCCCCCCCCTTTTCACACAAGTATCTCAAATATAA
Organism: Apistogramma diplotaenia; assembly: GCA_015052665.1. Taxonomy (NCBI): domain Eukaryota; kingdom Metazoa; phylum Chordata; class Actinopteri; order Cichliformes; family Cichlidae; genus Apistogramma; species Apistogramma diplotaenia. The sequence continues at coordinate 22,770 of VOQJ01011589.1, forward strand.
CAGCGAAGAGCCCCGACAGTCCAGGTTTTCGTTCCAGTCAAGGACCACGCTGCAAGAATTCACTGATTAACAGTTACGAGGGGGGACGCAATCAGCAGAAGCACTCGGGAGATGTTTGGCTGAGCTCAGAATCTGCTCAAAGCCATCTACAGGAGATTATTTTTAACATTTTGATACGGATATAATAACTTATCAAACCCAGAGACAAGATGCTGATAAACACTGCACAGAGCAACATAATGGCATTTGAGCTACTTGCATGAAAGTGGCTACATATTTAAAATTGTGACAACTTACACAAAGTGAACCATCCTTTTCTTCTAGATCAGTCCATTTCTGAACAGGAATATTGGAAGAGCGACAGCAAACCCGCTCGTGCTCACATTCACACCTGTGGCCAATTTAGAAACACCAAATGACCCAACAAGCATGTGGAGGGAAGCCAAAGTACCCGGAGAGTGGGCCGTCCACCAGTCACAAGGCTGGTGCTTCATTCCCCGGCTCCCACAGCCTCTGTGTGAAAGAGATGGTGATCCCAAAATTGCCAACAAGGGATCTACTGGAATGTGAGGAAATAACACATATGGGTGTGAAAGTGTGCAAATATTAACAGTATGGAAGGATTCTGAGTGATATGCATACAAGGTGGCAGATAACTCAGATAACTGACAGATTTTAAGGATGATTCAGCATAATCACACATGGTGTTTTTAACCTGTAAGGAAAGTTACAAACAATTGTGCACGAATCATATTCTGCAATTTGTTTTTTTAATAATAGCTTGTTTTTTGAGTCACAGACACGCAGAGTTATAAACCAACAAGTGTGTGCAATTTTCAAATGTTCAAACATGTTTGTCTCATGTCCCTGAGAAGCGTGTAGGACAGGAAAACTTTACACTCCAGCCTCTTATCTATTTACAGTCTGCAAAAGCAAAAGCCCACTTTAGACAGGCAGTCAGGCAGAGAGACAGAAAGACAGTCAATAAATTCTCATGAAACCACTAGCCTGCACACATCGCCGGCTCACTTACTCACATGAACACCTACTGTAGACACCAATAAACACTTTCATCACAACTACGCCACACGGTGTAGGAGGAACGCCTGAAGATCATTGCTTTGGCTTTCCGATCCATTAGCGCCTGACATAACCGCACCGAGCAAGTCAAAAAAATATTTTTGTTGTATTGAATGACTGAGCGTCTCCAATTTGCATACTTATTGTTTTTTTACTGAATTCATTAGCACAGCGAATCCAAGGCCTGGTGTGACATTAAGTAATGACAACATTTTTATCAGCTTGGCAGGTTTATGCCATCAAAAAAAAAAAAAAAACCAAACAAAAAAAAAAAAGAGAACCCAACCGACAGAA
>VOQJ01011589.1:24366-37049 GCA_015052665.1 Apistogramma diplotaenia
TAAGACTTGCCCAATTTATATTTGAGACTGTGACTGAAGATTGGCTCATTAAGCCTATTTTAATACAATTTGCTCCAACACATAGTAATCGAGGCCAACTAAAAACTCTGGCCTTAAATTGTAAGACAGATAATTTTTTAAGGGAATTTTTCAAGTCTAGAGATAAACTTTTCAGCCATTTCATGGGAAAGCTTCAGTCCACGATAGAATCCAAGACTTCTTTTGTAACTCAGACGTATGCACAAGAGAGCTCAGAAAGCTGAACCTTTAGTTCGTTTCAACAATTTAGAATCCAGTCACTTCCTGGAGTCTGGCAATTGTTCGTAGCAGTAAAAATATAGAATTAGGTCTATTTCTGAACAATATTTTATCCCCACTTCTGCCTCTGTGCACAACCACAATGGATTTTAAAATCAAACAAGACGCCCTCCAAGAGCACAAACCTCCACCAAGGCTGCTCACTCTCTGGACGGTGTTTTCTTTTAAGGGAACAGTGTTGCATTTTTTATATATACTTTTTAAATGTACTTTAAGTTTGTAAAGCAGTGAAAATCAGGTGGAATGACAGTTAATGGTTTATAAATAACTGGACATGAATAACTTGAGATTATTATACAATATTGTACTACAGTAAAATTTCTATTTAATTTGGCAGCAAGTTTCTTTAATGACATGAAACATTTTGGGATCAGCCTAAAAGAAATACAAATGTGAATTGTAGAAGAGTATCATTTCCTGAATGTAGCTACAAACAAAAGGCAGGAGAATTTTAAGCTTCGTTTTGAAGATAAAAAGCATTCGTGAAAGTTTGACCTCATAAGAGTTTCAAAGTAAAGTGAAAATTAAAATGATCTACATCTATATATGTTGTCAATACAAACAATTGCAGTAAGAAACAGTTTGAAATACCTCTAAGTAAAGCATTATTAACACTTTGGCCTTCAGATCAATCTATTGACCTTGAAGGAGAGGTCAGAGGTCAAATGTGACACCTCATTTTTAAATATTTTTATGTTGCCAATAAGGACAACATTATGACCACCTGCCTAATATTGTCGTGGCCCCCCTTTTCCTGCAGCCATATTCAGTTGCTGCTTGTTAGTCGATTTTTCTGCCATCAATTTTATTTTCAGTATTTATCACTTATTAACCATTTATTTACTCTTTGTTTGCAGCACTTAGCTGAACCTGAGCAGAGAGTACAGCCCTGTACATAAATTCATCCTGCCGCTTCCATCAGCAGTCGGATCATCAATAAACACTGGTGGCCCAGATCCACTGGCAGCCATAATGCCCGTGCCATAACACCGTGTCCACCATGTTTGACAGATGATGTATGCTGGATCATGAGCTGTTCTTCTCCACACTTTTGTCTTCTGATCATTCCGGTACAAGTCAGTCCTAGTGCTATGTGTCCCAAGATTTAACCCCACCACCAACCGCACCCCACCATCCACCCCTCAACACATTTAGACTTCTTCTTTTCTAGTCTAATCTAACCTTGTCGTTTTTGAGTGTAACCAGAGGTTTGCACCCTGTATTTACAATCATGAAGGAGTCTCCTGTGTGCTCTTGACTCGGCGAGATCCTGTGAAGGTTTTTCTTTTTGATTTTTAAACCAAGGGAAGAATCCTGCTGTCATGTACATTAAAAGAAACCTATTAGCTTTTATACTTTGAGGCAGCCTCAGTGGTAGTCCAAACCATCATGACAACAAACTAGCAGTGGAATCATTATAATATGAAGCCTTGGTCACTGGTCAAGCTGTTTCCAGAAACAACAGCTGTCAGCATTTAGTTGAGTGCTTGCCGAATTACTGACTAACTAAACACGAGCACATTAAACATTGAAACCCACTGACTAAATGCTGGCTCATTAAAGACTAAGGTAGACCAAAATGACAAAACACCAGTCCATCACACACTGAAGCAGACAGACGGACCCGACAGCACAGCATCTGTTGAGCATTTGGTTGTAGCTGATGGGGGAGGCACTCGCTGCTTGACCTGGAAGTACCATCCAACAGCTGAGAGAGCAGCATGAAGGAGACCACATGCTGGTTACAAGATTTTCAGATTGGCGGGCCTCAATATCAGCGTCCGCCTGATTGCATAGAAGTAGAGGGAACAAAACTAGAATATCGCAGCGGGAAGCTGTGTCTTTTTTACAGCCAGCAGGCTGCTACTTATACACCTTGTAAAAATAGTGTTTAACAGAGTCGAACTTTCTCCAAACTCCAGCATGTAGAAGAAACCACTGTTTACAAAGATTCCATTACCAAGTCACTCGATGAATGAATTATTGCTAATGAATGCCATTTTCTTTCATATCTATGCCAGAAATGCAAGTTATCACTTTTGATGTAGCTGTCACGATTAGAATAACAAAAGAGGAAATGTTCAGAAGAGATGAAGAGGGTGGAAAAAGGGAGGAAATAAACAGAGTCACAGAGAGGGGAAAGATAAAAGGAAGTGAAATGAAAATCAAAAGAGAAACACCAGTGAGAGATAAGTTGTTTGGAAAGAAAAAAAAGATTGTGAGTGAGGAAGATGAAGTGAGACAGATGCATTGAAGTTTGACATGACATCAGCCAAGATTAGATTCGGGAGCCCAGCACCATTTCCATAATAGCACTGGTTTCGATATCAGACAGACTCCTTGTTATTTTATGCTCAAACACTTTCTATACCACAATAGGAAACTGTTTATGGACTGCTGAAAGCTCCTGTCAAAATGCACATAATCAGGGGTGGGTGGGGGCTTTTGATTTTGTCAAGCCCACTGAGGAATGTGGTGCTTTAAGGGCAACACCAGAATGATAACTTCTGAGGGCGGGAGGTAATTTCGGTCCAGCCTTCAGGGAAGTGAATGCAAAAAGAGAGCTTGTTTCAGCAACCCTGGGAGATCGATGCCAGGGGCTTACTACCGAAGAACCGCAAAATAAGCTGTAACTCAAACTCAGGATGGGCTTTGCACTGTCCCCGAGGTGGAGTCAGTAATCCATAATTGGACACCAACTCGCACAATGAGCTTGTACCGGCCAAACACTGCTGGCTTTTTGTTGGATTGATCAGCATAATGGCGTGCATGTGTGCGAGATTGGTTTAGCAATGCGCACGAGGACCAGCACACGTCTCCCCTGCTGTGTACCTTTTGGGTCCTCCGAGCAGAAGTGGCTAATTACTCTCTTGCTATATACTGTATACACCTTAACAATAGAACTGCAGGGCTGAACTGATATGTTCTGCACTGTAAAAAGTGACATCTTGCTTTGATACATGTGCATCACCACAACTGAGCTTCATCTCACTTGATGTCTTCTTCATGCTAGACGATATCTACCTGCAAATAAGACGTGACACGAGCAGCCTAAACTGACCAAACAAGCAGCCGCCTGCTGACCTGAGATCAACTACAACTACAACACTTTAATTCACACAGGCCTACGCTCAACAGGTGTTGGAGCTTTTGTTTTATTTTCTATTGCCTCGCTTTATTATTGTTTTGCTGTCACTGCCTTAAGGTATTGTAAACCTTAAGGCAGTGATGTTTTTATCTTCTCTTTTAAGCCCATTCACTCTGCCTGCAATAAAATGTGCTGTATAAATAAAACTTACATAGCCATTCATTTTCCAAACACCAACATATCAAACAAGCAAAAACACCCACTGTTCCTTTTCAAGCCATAAAAAATGATAATCATTTTGTAAATTGTGCTCATTAATTATCATTACTTGATGACAAGAAAGACTGATTATGCAGGGCACGATCACTAGCTGCTGGCTTGTCAGTCAGAAGTCGTTAACCAATGAATACGCAGCGTCCTGTTTCACAGTCAGATCTGCACATTGTTCATCAGGTCTGGTTTCAAAACAGTGGAGAAAAAAAAAAATAAGTGTCACAGCACTCAGTTATCAGTAATCGTTTAACATCCGCTGATGACGGCATGAGTTCAGTTCTTGCACTCATGGGTATTAATGCAACATTTGGCATGATTGGCATGAGAGCTGGGGACATCCGATACAGCTTCAGAACATTTTGTTATTATATGAGTGAAATATGAAGTTCAGTATTTCTACAAACAACTACAACAATGTGGTGTTCAGCAGAGTTCAGTGTTGGGACCAGTTTTATTCTCCACCTGCCCCACTGATCCAATCCTGCTGAGCAGAGTTCTCTTCGACTGCCTTTTCATGTCAAAATCATTTCTACAACAGACAAAACAGAGGCACGTATCGAGCCTGTTACAAGGACTCTTGACCTCTGCTCTGTCATTAATCTAAGCTTTGAGCAGCACATCAGTAACCTTCATCTTGGAGACGCTTTTGTCGGGGGGGGGGGGAAATGGCATCACACTTTCATCTCACCATCCCCGGATTGATGCAACAGCCTTTTTAAACTCGCCTTAATCAGAAATCTATTGATTATGTTCAGACTTTACAAAACCAAGATACCAGACCTTCAGAAGTCATTCATAGCCTCTTTCCAAGCTGCACTTCTGTCTTAGCATCACAGGAAGGCAGAGCTTTTGTCTATTCCAAGGCCCTGCTTGAATACTAAAATAGGACAGAACATTTGCTCCCAGAGACACTGGCAAAAGACAGTGATGATTACCACTACTAAACATCAACTACACAAGTAAATAATGCATTTAACTTCAAGCTTTAAATATTTTAAAAACAGCTCCCCAGCACAGGTGATATCAAAGCAAAAAATTGTTTACACAAATTTGTCCATGCAGTTCGGATATGCACAAGTGACACTGGAGTCTTTTCAGCCAGTTAATTGATATGCATTTTTACAATGACCCTTTTGCGCTGAACAAATTCGTGTCTGACACAGAGATTAAGGGCTGGCATAGGCAGAGATCTTAGTGTGAAAGAGGTTTAAGAAACCAGAACAACTTCAAAAGGCAGAGTTCAAGGCAGGGTTGGTCAGATTGTTACGATGCAATTAAGCTAAGCCTTCAGGAATCTACTGTAACGAATAATTATGTTTTATAAGTATAAGAAAAAAAAAAAGGTATGTCAAAACATATTTGGGGCATTTTATTGCAATTCCTAATCTCCTAAAATGGGCTATTTGAGTGCTGGAATCTCGGGGTTGAGGTTCCAGTTATGGTTGGTTATGTGATTGAAAATCCACTGCATTATCTGAACGGGATACTGTACTATTTAGAACAAACACCGCTTTGTTTACTTGAAGCGGTTGTAGGCTCTGGGGTCGGTGTTGCGCCTTGATGTTTGTGTCACTTTTATCATCCTCTCTGTCATTACATCTGCTTTGATTTGTCATTCTATTATCCGGACGTGCGACGCTGTTTTGGCATTCTCTGCTCCGTTTTAAGAGATAGTTTATCACAAAGGACAAGTGAATACACAGATTTGTTTTGGTCGCATTTGCCGTGAAGTTAAATTGCTCTTCATGCTGCGACAAAACTAAACGCTCACACAAATCATATAGATAAAAGTGGTCAAAACAACACTTGCAGTTCATTTCAACCTTTACAAATCCTCCCACCCTGCCTTGTGCATATTACACTCCATAAAAGTATTATTTTACCTTCACATATTTCTATCTGAGATCTGTGTGGGCATAAATACAAAGCTCAAGTATCAGGTAACAGTTTCCCAGTGTCATGACAGCAGGAGTGTCTGCTGTGCTGCTGCTGCTGCTGCTGCTGTTTATTGGCTATTTTCCATTCAATTCAATTAACATTAAGAGGAAACAATCCAGTATGTAGCAACACAATCAGAAATGCCTCAAGTCCAATAAAGGAAACATTTTTAAAGGCTTTATCACACATAACGTGAGCCCAGCAGAAACAGACAGTGTGCTAAACTAATGAGGAAATGTGACAAACCAGTACTACAAAACTGTAGAAAACACTGTTAAATAACAGCCGTTCATATATGTGTTACTACAAAGTGAAAGTCATTCAGTTAAACTTCCACTGATGAGCTATCTTGGGCTGCACGTGTTCGACTACACTGCAAAATGAAGGAGAAAAATCAATGTAATGGGAACAAAGAAACGAAATAAACTGAACATAAGAAGATGGAGCTTCTGTAGTTAATGGTTTCTGGATAATAATTTTAAGGACTATGAAGACGTATTTTAGAAGAGTGGCTGCAACCATTAGGGATGAGATAATCAATAGTTTTGTGCAAAACAGAAACTTCTCTTTAATGAGGGTAGTCCAGGAAAAACACAAAAACAAATGCAGCTCCCCGGTTTTCTCCATTAATTGTTTGTTTGTAGAGCTGAGATTCTCTGAATTAACATCTCGGTTGTTAGGAAATGCCGCTATTATTTAGCAAACTGTGTCACTGTTTGTAAATGCTGCCGCACGCCCCTCGCCTAAGTCGACGAAATGATAATGAGACCGAGCGCAGTTTTAACTGAAATCATACACAATCTCCAATTTGCCTCCTAAAGATCACATAAGACGCAGGCAGGATTACATTTTTTTTCCTTTAACCTTCTGGGCACCTGCTGTACGTCAACTGTTGTTTCAATATAATTTCAATTTTACACACTTACTGGCCACGTTGTCTTCATGGCACAGATTCAAACAAGGAACTGGAAACGTTTCTCAGAGATTTCAGTCCACATTGACACGACAGCATCAATTCGATTCAATTTTATTTATACAGCCCCAAATCACAAGAAACAGTCGTCTCAAGGCGCTTTTATTATAAGGTAAAGACCTTACAATAATTACAGAGTAAACCCAAGAATCAAAACGACTCCCTATGAGCAAGCACTTGGCGACAGTGGGAAGGAAAAACTCCCTTTTAACAGGAAGAAACCTCCAGCAGAACCAGGCTCAGGGAGGGGCGGTCATCTGCAGCGACCGGTTGGGGCTGAGGGGCATCACAAATATGATGCTGTACATCCATCACGTGAATCTCCCATTCAAGCACATCCCAATGGTGCTCTGCTGGATTGGGATCTGGTGACTGTGGAGGACATTTGAGCACAGCTAATGCACTGTCATGTTCAAAAAACCAATTTGGGTGATTTCATCTTTACAGCATGCTGAAATAATCTCTGCAGCCGTGAGAAAATGGGTACACTGTGGTCACAGAGGGATGGTCAGGGTCAGCAACAATACTCAGAAAGGCTGCGGCCAAAAAGTGTGCCAAGAAAACATCTCCCACACAATTACACCATCAGCAGCAGCCTGAACCATCGATGGATATATGCGTTCATGTTGTTTGGCCCTGCTATTTGAATGTTGTAGCAGAAATAGGAGTCAAACCAAACATTATAACTCCAAATCCTGATCAAACTCTACAGGGTGCAGCGTGGGGTCATATTAATGTTAAAACCCTACAGAGGTTGCACAGGTAGTCCAACTCCTCTAGGATAGCGCATCAATATGTGCAATTGCCAGAAGGTTTCCTGTGTCTCCCACACAATCTTAAGAGCATAGACGAGATTGCAGATGACAGAGCTGGACAGGGCCATCGAAGGTGAGTAACCCATCAGCAGGACCGATATCTGCTTCTTTATGAAAGGAGAAACAGGATGAGCACCGCCAGAGCTGCAAAATGACCTCCAGCAGGCCACTGGTGTTAACGTTTCTGACCAAGAAACAGACTTCACAAGGGTGGCCTGAGAGCCCGACATCCCCTAGTGGGCCCTGTGGAGCCCAACTGGCAGGTCCACGAGTGACGCACTGTGCTTTTCACAGATACCAGCAGGTTCCCTCTGAGCATATGCAACAGGTGTGAAAGAGTCTGTAGAAGCCGTGGAGAACGTTATGCTGCCTGTAACATTGTTCAGCATGACTGGTTTGGTGGTCGGTCAGTGATGGTCTGGGAAGGCATATCCACACAGACCTCTACAGGGCAGGCAGGATGAAATGTGCTGAGCATGCAGGCAGTTCCTGGAGGATGAAGGAACCACTGACTGGCCCCCACACTTACATGACCTAAATCCAATGGAACACCTCAGACTGTCCAGGAGCTCGGTGCTGCCGGTCCACATCTGGGAGGAGACATTCTGGACTGGCCTGCTGCAGGGTGTCTTTGAATTCAACCCTGTGCAGGTTGATAGTTTTCAGCATGATGATCCAGCATGATTTTTCCCCGTCATTAAGATTGTTTGTTTTTTTACTGCCATTTTTGTACTGACACATGATCCTTCAAGGTCAAATAAGGTCAAACTTTCATATAATGAAAGCAGCATTTAGGAAGTGATACCAGTATATAGGGATTCTACATAAAACATTATAGTTAGCATCCAAATGTCATGTTGACCTCCGACTTTACTTTTAAATTTCTCATCTACTTCTCTACGGGCTGCCAAGGTATTTAGAAATACACTGCAGTATAATATTATATAAGCTCAAGTTATTCAAGTCCAGTTATTTAAAAATCAGTACCCATTATATATGACCTACTCCTACATATGTTTATGTAATCAAAGTAACCATCTGTTATGCTGCTCTTACCTCAGTTTAACTGCACTACAAACTTTTTAAAATAATAAAAATACTAAATTAATATATAAACGCAATAATATAAATACTGCCCAGAGAGTGAGCTGCCTCGGTGGAGGTCTCTGCTCTCTGAGGGCGTCTTCTCGTAGATTAAATTCTTCACCGACATCAATCACTGTGTCAAACATAATAACAGTTAAAAACTAATAAGCCAAATTTCATGTCGGCCTTTGACGGGAAAGCCGAAACACTTGTGGCCGGACTCGCACTGATGTGATTCCTGATGGCACACGGACTTTAATTTGACCACAGACAAGAGTCTTCGGGATTCACTCGACTTGCTCTGAATAAGGACACAGAGAGAAAAAACGTGACCATGTCCAGTCTGCCCAGTCCATTATGGATTTTCACCACAGCCCGGAGTGTTCAAACTAGGTTTCTAGGAGGGCAACTAGAACATTAGGGAAAAAAGGGTATCTGATTCACTTTTTTTCTGGTGCACTTAGTAAGCACGCAAGCATGTAGATTTGCCCTATGAGCACATAATGTCAACTGAATGGAAAAAAAGAAAAGAGTCAGTCAGGAGGGGGAGTGAAGGAATAAAATACTCTTTTAAATCCCATTTGGTGACATCTGGTGCCATTCCAACGCTTTGAATAGTTTCCAAAGTCTAAGTGAAATGAATTAATAATTAATGCTTTTCTTCATGTGCTTTCTTTGTGCTTATTTGGCTAAAGCTGTCGACTAATGATCTGGCTCGAACTGTTCATTACATTTCAGACTATGACCCAGTAGCTGCAAGGAGGAGAAAAAGAACAAGGCGGCTTTCACAGGATAATTATTCAGGACTTAATTTCTTTAAATGGCAAATGAAGAAGCTGTAAAAGATGAGCTAAAACAGAAAAATAAATTAGTAACGGAGTCATAAATAAAATAACCTTCTGTAAACAGCACGAGAACATGTTGTACAAGCTAAACAGCATTTTATGTCGGAGTCCAAGGCTCATAAATCCGCCACAGAAGAATACACAACACATTTATTATTCAGCGAACTGTTTGGCCAAGTGTAATTAATAGGTAGCCAACTATGTCACATGCACGATCGATCTTGTCATTGAGATCTTTAATCTAAATTTAAAGTGGCCTTATTAGGCTTTTTTTTTTTAAATGTTGAGTCACAATGTTACAGTTGAGAATGTTCATATTAAACATGGAGAACATTTCAAAAAACTGTGCATGAATAATTAATCCCCGTGAGCCAAAAATCTTGGGTGTTATGCTGCTTTAAAGATTCATTTCACACAATTTTTCTACTCTTGGATCTCAAAGAGGAGGGGTGACCCCCCCAAGCCCCTCCCACCTGCTGTTCAAACCCTACTGTGTACAAGAGGCAGCCAATCACAAGAAAGCTGGCTTTAGAAAAGGGAAACTCAAAGCTCACTAAAAAAAAATAGATGCACCAGCAAAACATGCAAAGATCCTCTAGCAGTGTCCATGAATAAAAATATGCGCCAAATGGATTTAAAAATAAATAAATACCTCTTGGCCTTGCCTACACAAAAATGCAGTGCATTGCTCAAATATGGACATTACAATTTTAGGTCAAAAAGCAACAAAAGCAAGACAATTTGAGACAAAAACCTCAGTTTTTCCAAATTGATGTGTGGTGGTGGGTTTTTTCTTTGGAAGCAACCCAAACATTTATATCAAATCCTAAAAGTGTGGCGGCTACTGAGCGCGAGTTATACCAGTACCGAATACGCTTAATGGATTTTAGCTACAATAAACACCAGAGTCGGGAAAGCAAACGGCACAAAAATACCCGCTCAGTGCTAAGTGCTAAGTGGATTAACACTGCTACTTTCCTGCGCTTATTAACCTTTTTTTTAAGCTTATTATTTCGATCTTGAGTGTAAACTGCTTGCACCATCCAATTTAGAGGTTTTAGTGCAAAAGAAAAGCTCTAACTGTTGCAGGAGTAAAGATGATAACAGTGCATTAAAGCATGTTCCAATCTCCCATCTGAACGTTTGCATATAAAGCATTGTGTTGACTTGATGTTATGGGAGAAAATGAAAAAATGAGCCTCTTCCACGAGCAGAGAAGACCTGTTGAGGCATACAAACATTTACTAAAGTTCAATCCCATTTCTTTTCCATATTCTGTAAGCTGCCTTTGAGTATATGCAATAGCCCCATGTACAGTTTACAAAATGAGCCTGAAGACAGTCTTGCTGGGAGCCCAGCAATTAACACACCAAGAATCATTTTAATGAACAAAGTCCTTTTTTTAGGTGTTTAAATTACATGTGCAGCGAGTCTGCAGTGTGTAGTCTCACAATGCAGCACAGCAGCAGAACACGAGAGCGAGAAACACTGAAAGCTTCTGCTTACATAATTGATGAGCTGTTAGCAACTTCGAGACAAACCATTCCATTTTCACCTGCTCCAAAATCCCATCACCAAGCACCGAGCTACAAGGTAACCCAGCCTGCATTCATACAGTCGTGGTGATCATTTGGTGATTTGCTTTCGGAATCTTCTGCAAACAGGATGAGCATCTTTGACAAAGATCAAAGGTCAACACCCTTAAAAAAACATACTAATAAAATTCCTCCAATTTGAAGAAAATCTCTGGAATCTGTGAATACATGGAGATGGTGCTTCCAACAGACTGCACGTGGCCTCAAACATGTTACAGGTGTTTACCATCACCAGGGGGCAGCGTCTCAAACAGCCGCTCTGTTTGTTGCTGGTCCTTTGGCCGGCCAGCCATAGAGAAGCATCGGCATTTGACCCACTCAGAGCATCAGTCACGCTGAGCAGCGCACTTCGTTTTTTTGGAGAACTACACGCAAGCTCATCAGTAAAGTTGCATCCCCCATAATCCTTCACTCTGCATCGTAACCAGACTGGAACGCTGCACCATTCCGCAGATGTCACAAGTCGGGAGGCGGGTTACACCCCGGACAGGTCACCAGTCCGTGACCCGACACAGTACTGCAACACAATATTAGGCAAAAAAATAAAAACGAACACAGACTAACAGGCTGGAATGTTACCATGGCAACATTGGAAGCCGGGAACGATTTCATCCCTAATTACTGCAGCAAATATTTGTGTTACCTGCTTAAATCTGATAAGACGGTAATGTAGCACATCTGTCAGCTTGCTTTGACACATTCTTCGCCCCTCTGCCCCACAATGGGTAAATTCAGCTGTTTGAGTGTCAACAGCAATCGTGCGACACCCTGATACTAAAACGAAGCCTGTGCAGCTGCACTCATGTACTCCATCTAAAGCGAACACGAACATAACAATCACCAAGACAAAGCAGTGAGGGGAAAAGGTTCACTCAGTGCATCAGGTGCATCCTGCACAGGTTGAAACATTGGCAGCATTTGCATACTTAAATTTGTTTTTAAATTTAAACATATATGCTTTTGCAATGACATAAGATGAAAACAATTTCCAAGAAAAGCATTCTGGAGTTGCCACTTGTGAGATGGCAAGTATTTTTTTTAATGCTTTCCACCTGTCTCTAGAATACAAATGAGAAACAAATGAAAGCATTGAGAATAACTCCCACGATGAAATGGGATCATAATTTAATTTCCCGTCACTGACAAGCTCTTAGTGGCTCTCCTGCCTGCCATACATGTGATTGAAAAGGGGGACGTGGTGGTGGTGGGGGGCTGTGTCACCATCTATTCTGTTTCGAACTTGCACTTTCGCTGCTGAACTCAAATAAAAACCCCAAGTTAATTGCATCCTCATCAGAACCCAGACAGCTGCATTTAGTGCAGTCACCAAACGAGTACATTTGCCACTTCATCTCTGTCAAGTGAGACAAATATTTACTGAGCCAGGCGCTTGCAGTTACAGGCCGCATTGTGGGGGATAAACAAAGATCAAGTCTCCACACAGAGTAAGCCTGAGGATGTTGCTTACTGCATTCACAGAGAGGATGAATGATAAATACTTAAGTGGAACATGGCATGCTTTTCTACTGAATGACAGACCGGCACAAGACAAACCTTTGTCACCCTCCTGCACCCCAGCATCTGATGTTCTCTGCGTTTAATAAATGGTTGGGTGAAAAAAAAGGAGGGGACGGACGGGGGGGGGGGGGGGGGGGGGGGGGGGGGGGGGGGGGGGGGGGGGGGGCAACATGAAAATAAAACTTGCGTATTAATTTTATGTTTACATCTGTAGCTGCGAGCTGATAATCCGAA
>VOQJ01011590.1:0-11897 GCA_015052665.1 Apistogramma diplotaenia
TCTGAGTGAGCGTGGATCTGCCCTGACTTCCGCTTTTAGATTAAACGTCTGCAAGTGTGCGTTGATTGGATGTTTTCCCAACTTGTCCCGCACTTTCACAAAATTAACTTAGTTCTGGTTGGATGTCGTCCTCACCAAGCATTTACGTCTCGTTTTTGTTCATCAACGAAAAATCTGATTAATTTTCGTCTAGTTCTCGTCATTTCCTGTAGTTTGTGGACAGTTATCGTCACGTTTTCGTCATGGAAAAAAGGTTCGTTGACGAAGACTATGACGAAAATATTTCGTCAACGAAATTAACACTGGTTTCAACTAAGCACCAATTAAAATACTGTACCTCTCTTTAAATTCAGGGTAACTTGTACATGTGTAAATGGACAGATGGTAAAGCATAATGGTATATTTCTTTGAGAAAAGCCAGCCCAGCTGTCCATAGACCACAAAGTCTGAGCAGGAGGTTCAAAAAAGTATTCCAGTTCTTCAACCTCAGCCCTTACCCTTTCTAAATCCCTCATTTGCTCATCACTTTCCTTCCACCACATCCTTCTCTAAATCACTCGCCCTGAAACAAAAAGGAGCACGTTAGATTTCCATTGCACTGCCACTCTTGGTACACAGGGTGACTTTCAGCAGCGAGACAGGCAGCTTTTTTAAATTCCTAGAGTAGAATTAGAAACTTTGAAATAAGACCTCAGTGTTAAAGTCTGACCACCGGGAAGAGAAAGGCAGAGTGAAGACCGAGTCTGAGGTGTTCAGGGATAAATGTGTCATCGCAGTAGATAGAGTTGTTGACAACAAATGAAGCCAAAGACGTTGGTTCCAACATGGGAATACCCCCTATCCACACACTGGTATCTTGGATTAGCCAACACAAGTGTGGTTGTCCCAGAAATTTGGGAAAAGCACCAAGAAAATACATTGGGACTCCTGTCAGGAGGTCCATCAGTCTCTGGATCGTCTCATGATGTTAACTAGCCATTCACAAACCACCAGGAAACAGTGGTAAGAACTGACCCAGACAGAATTCCATGTGTGTGACCATGTGACGTCAGCACAACCAACATCTATCATTAGCACATCCACAAGCTCTGCCCACACAGCCTTGTGTCCATTCAAGCAACGCGGGAGAATTCCCTGCGATGAAGCCAGCTGAGGTCGTCAAAGTGACCACAGTCCATCTTTTCACTGTGGCACAAGAGCTAAGTTGAAGTTCACTGAAATTTCTTATTTAACAGCTGTTCAGTAGTCACCTGGCAACGCTCGTTGGCAGTATATCCCTGTCTGAATTCGGCTCTGCCACTAATCCCTGAAAATTACAGTGTAACTGCATCCATGGAAAGTCATGTTGGCCACTCAGGTCATCCTGTTCACTCAAAATGAAAAAGCCTTGAAATACATCTATTTTTAATGAACCAGTGGAAGAATGTATTATATTTCCACACCGAGGTTCATTTCTCTGCTGCCAATAATTATGTTCAAATGAAGTAGTACATTCTTCAAAAGAGAGATATTTTTCCTGATTCATTTTAGAGAACAGCGTCCCACGCTTGGTGGTGACCCTAACAAATACTTTGAGAAACAAACCAGCACTTTTTAAATTAGAGAATTAAAAAATATAAACTTTTAAAACAACCTTTAAAAACACGTTTGCATCTCTACTCAGAATCCATCAGTTTCATTTCTGTTTCGAGGTGCTTAGCAAAACCCTGACAAGGGAAAAGAGGTGATTTCTTCTTAGGCTTCGGTGTTTGGATAGAAACTGCCATTTCATACTCCATTAAAATTTCTTCCACATTTCTGTCAAAACAGTCACTTCAAAGTTCCTGTCAAACACATATGCTGATGAGAAACACTCTTATCCAGTCATCCTGTGGGCAAACATTGCTTCCAGCTGAGCAAACAGCCCCGGACAGAACAAGCTATACATTAAAGAAGCCTCTGGTTTTCTTTCTACATGCCAGACAAACACAGTACTAATTCATATACTGTACCCTTTTCATTTTAGAGCCTCGAGCCTCATTATAACCATATTTTCAACAATCACAGGTAACCACGTTTAACATTTCAGTCTTTTGCTTAAATACTCCAGTAATAATAAAAGCACTTTTTCTTTGTTGGTGCCTTTCAAAGCACTTAAGGTCACCTTACAACACTAAAAGACATTCAAAACCAAATCGTAGGTAAACAACTAACTGAAGTTTCAGCATTGCAAAGGTAACCATGCTTTAAAACTGCAAAGGTATGTTTGCATGATGTTATCATATGATATTTTCAGTGGATGCATTATAAGAATTAGATACTCCTGTCAAACTTCGTATCTGTTTGTATTAATGTGCATAAAACCCACAATTCTAGTTTCCACTGGACACGTTTACCCTGGGAATTTCAGACCAAATACTGATTATATGACATCACAAAACAAAAAATAGAATCACTTTTGAGGGTTTTGAGAAAGTTTTATGTCTCCTTTATTATGGTTGCGTACAAGAAAAATACTTTTTGAGCAGCAGGGGATGTTTTTCATTGCAACTCCATGAGTGGCCACCGGGACACATTTGCAGCGAGGCTAAGTGATTGCACTGTAACCAGCTCTTTTAATGCATCCATGCCATTTTCAGATGGTACTTTATCACAGTCCTAACATTTACATTGCTTATCTACTGTTTGTGCTTTTCTGTTTTTTTTCCTCTTTGTCTTTTGTTTTCTAGCTTAGCTAATTGCAGCTTATTGTGATTTATGCATCAGTCTTTGCATGGATTTGGAAACTGGGGAAATTAATAAAGGAGTTTTTGCTCCCTCTCTCTCTCTCTCTCATTAAAAGAGAGAGGTAACAAATCTTAATCAAGGTTTGGTCTTAATTGGTTTAAGTGCAGGTTTATGGAATAGCCAATGATCCTCTAGACACCAGTTTAATGCGCTTATTTTGCAGCTGTAGGTCAGGTGAACTCTGACCCTGGATCCTTGTATGATAATAGTGAAACCAGACCTTTTGGCCTCTCTCCATATTAAAGTTCTCATACTGGTCACAATGGCCATGTATAATATCCACTGTAGCCAATAACTGATGAAGTACTTTAAGGAAGAACATACCGTATTTCTAAACTTAGAAAGTGTTGAGTATAAAACAATGGTTCTCATACTGCTTATCATTCTGTATTAAAATAACGACTGCATGTTAAGTATCAGTATTACTACGATGACTGTTATAATCCAGTTACAGTAGAGATTCCTTTCAAAACGAGCAAGACTAAGTTTGACTATGAAGACGTATTGAATAAGATTCTGTGGAATGGTGCTTGCAATCGTGAGAGTGGGTCTAGGAGAGTTATGGCTTTAGCTAGCCTGTAGTTTATGTGCACTCTGGGTAAAATGCAGAGCACTTTGAGAACATTTATCATAAAACACAGGGAAGGGATTGGGATGTAAAATGGCTGCTGTGCTCGGCCTTAGTATCTGCAATCTGATATAAACTCTCCAGATAAATAATGTATGACTCCGCTGTTGATAAAATGTCAGAGTGCCTTTTATTTCTTGTTCTGACAATTATAATGCTTTGTAAGGCCTCTGTTTGGTTTCCCCTTTTTTCCAATTGTGGACCCTATTTCTCTTTTATTATACTTATAACCAGACAATGTGATTGCATGTGGCCTTTTTGTTTTAGCTTTACTATACCTAAGAACCTTACCACCGAGTAACATTTGTGTAATATTTTTAAAGAAATATAACAAGGGAGATGTAAAGACCATTAGTGTTCACATAGCACAGGAGAACAACGGTCAATTTATCTTACACACTTAGAAAGGTCTCAACTAGTTAATATCCCCTCTTTCAAAATATGACAAATTGTACCTAGAGGCAAGTATTTTCATTTTATATGGGAGGAAATTGTGTCAGATAAACTGAACATTTTTATTGAAAAAGTCCCCGATGTAAAGATTTGATCTGCAATAATATTACACACACACAGTCTTTTTTCCAGTCAAATCAAATCAAATCTGGCTTCATCAATTAATCAACTAATTGTCCAAGTGCTAAATTAAACTCTTACTTCTTCAGAGTTTTTACAGTTGCTTGTGTAGTTTCCCAAAGACATAAATAAAACCCAGATCTACTCTCTCCAAAGAACACAGGCTGTGGGGACTCCATGCACATTGGCAGCACTTAGCAAGTGACAAATGGAGTTTCCCAGGCTGAACCAGCCCAGAAGGCTCACTCAGATGGGTTGATGAATGTAGAAGTGAGGCCCAACAGGCAGGTTTATTTCTATTACATCTGTCACCGCACCTTTGCAACGTCTCCACACCAAACCCAAATACACAGTATATGCTCCACCAAGAGGAGGGAGTAATCCTGAATTACAAGGAAGGACGTGTAGGGATGCCATTACAGCTTTTGTTATGTACACAGTTGGGGAACATTATGCTCTTAGGAAATATTTAATAGCATGCTTTGCATCAAGTTATGCTGTTAAAGCCACTTCATTAGTTACACCTTTCACTACCAGCCTGATCCACTGATACAAGGCAGGATGGATACCTGCTTTAATGTGATCAGCTTGAATCAATTTGGCCATTTTCTCCTGAAATCTGACAACAACAAGGCATTTTCAGCCAGAAGACGGTCACTCACTGGTTATTTTGTCCTTTTCGCACCATCCCCTCTCAACCCCGGTGATGTTTGTGCTGAAGTTCAGCAATATGCTGAAATGCTCACACCAGCCCATGTGACACCAACAACCAAAAAAATCACCTCTCTTCCCCATTCTGATGCTCAGTTTGAACTTCAGAAGGTCATCTCGACCATGCCTGCATGGCTGCATGCAGTCAGTTGCGGACACATAATTGGCTGATTAAATATATGTGCTAAGAAGTCGGTGAAAAGGTGTACTTAATGAGGTGGCCAGTGACTGCTGCATAGGCCTTGAGTAAAGGAGTTAATACAGTTTATTTTCTATTTCCTCAAAGACAACACTGAAGGATGAGCACGAGGGACGAACACCGAAGTTGTCACCAAGTGCTTACTCTAGGGGAACTGCTGAGTGTCAGTATACAATATTATGAGCGGATGACCCTACTATTTATGAAATGTGTGGAGAGGGCTTATATTGTGATTCGGTGCTGTATAAATAAAACCAAAATGAATGAAAGCAAAAGTGAAAAAGATACAAATAGAGTGTAATACTCCAGCTACGGATTTAATATCAAAACAAGACTATGAAGGGCAAACATGTAATATCAACCATCACATCACTGCCTTTCCCTCCCAATAAAAAAAAAAAGAAGACATGATTGCAGGGAAAACACTTTATTTGGCTGCACACAGCATACTTTATCTATTTGACAGAGGACGTGAAATCACAGAAAAGGAAAGTGGAGAAACGGGAGGAAGATTCTTTTTAAGAAAATGATTCATGGGCTTCTGGCTGTGCAATTCATGAGTCAACAATGTACTGTGGGTGTCTTTGGGGGTGTGTTCAGGGAGGGTGTGTATCAATAGGTAATAAATCTCCACACGTTCCCAGGATGGGGACAGCCTCACAGGTGTGAACACAGCAGCTTCAACAGCACACACAGGTCATGAAGGTATTGTGAGTGCGCAGACCACAGGTCAGTTTGGAATATACTTTAGAGGTGAGTGAGGTGGTGCAAGTGTAAGACAATACAATACTGTATTTAAAAGTGGGTACTTAACAAGACAGCATAAAAAGACTATGTTAAACACAAACTCTGTATCCTCTCTACTCTTTGATGCTCTGGGGGATTCATAATCATACAGAATCATCTTGCCTGTTGTACAGTTTCAGTTCAGTCAAATTTAGAACAGCCTAACTAAGTCATAACTTTTCTCATTTATATGAAATGGCTTGTTTTTTGGCGACAGAAAGGTCATTAAAAGGGATTGGCATCTTTATTTTTTACTTTATTTTGAGGTGTCTTACCTCTCCGTAGGGCTCGAGGGAAAGCTACCATCATTTCATCAAAACCATCTGAAGCATTTTCAGATTTTTAAAATTTTTCAAAAGCTGAAAGGTGCAGATTTTTAACCAAAAACCTTTTAAAACCTTTAATTATTTTAACCTGAGGTTAAGCGGCACTAACTACCCTATCAAATAAAACCACCAGCGTTTAAACTAACAAAAAGCAAAATCAGATACTGTATTATCTGGCATTCGCCAACAATATCGTACTTTTTTGGGCCATTTCCTCCATTTTTGTACTGAAGGAAGCACAGATTAACCCAGAAAAGCAACCCTAAATTAGATTATTAATAATGTGAATTTCTCTGCATGTGACATCTTAAACTCATCTTTCTATTATGTCATTTCTGTTTCATCCAGCCAGAGGAGGTTTTAGTCTCCAGTTCACTTGGAGTTCAAATGGAGCATCAGGGATTGTTCACCCTGTCTGTGTCTGCGAGGTGTCTTGTAAGTAGCAGCCAGGGAGGAATCCTTTCAATTAGAGTGATTTATGAGAGAACTTATTGAGCTTATTACGCATGGTCTAAGACTGGGAATTTTCTGCACTGTACAGAGGGTCATTTGCGTGTTGATTAGATGAAGAATTGGAAGCATTGGAATAGTATCAAATCTCGTCTTGACTGTCATCAATCAACAATAACTTGCACTCCATTAGTCTTAATGAAGTCCATCTACCTAACAATTTCCTCCCCGTTTTCCGTCGCATGACTCTAACAAAACTGACGAAAAACATTTTTTAGAAACAGTAGTTTCAGGTTTTGTTGCTCTGTAAAAATGTGGGAATTATAAAGCTCTCTCGGCTTCCTTTAGATCTGCAAATAATGCATATTTTTGCAATTTCATAGACAACCTGCTTTCTCCCAGGATAGTCTAATGGTGGTACTAATAATGTAATCTTAAAATGTATCTGCACTGCAAAGCAAGCTTTAAAATTTCAAACAATTATGTAGGCCTCATTATGCAATTCAGCAAAGACATTTAACTGCAATGCTCCAACTTTGTAAAGCAAAAAAAATAAAAAATCTTCAACCGTTCCGCACAGTTAAAAGGGTATAAACACATGTTATTTTTCCCTTGTTTGGCACAAAATGGAACTGAGGAAAGGTTTTAATGACAATTGTGTTATTTTGAAATTCAGCAGAAAGGTACTGTTAACACGAGGAGTTCCACAATCATCAAGGTCTGACTGAAAATTGGCGTAGATGTCTGTCGGTTTGAAACTTGAGAAAACAGCATTTGAATTTGTTTTTTGGCACCAATGCACTACAGTATGTGACTACGCAGGCAGCGGTGATGCATTTAACAGAGCTACTCTTTGGACTCTCTGGGCTAGAGATGTATGCTTATGAGTAACACCAGTGACTCTCCTCTACATTAATAGTATTCGTTAAGCAGGCACACAATGCCATTTGTGAGAGAATAAATTCTGACATTTGAAGAGATCATTGTATCATTGCGATATGGAGTCCATGCTCTTGTTCTTTTACAACAGAAACATTGGTTCATTTTCAGCGTGCATGTATGAGCTGCCCAATTTTAATGCCGGGCTTTGAAGGTAATTTTGCATAGGCCTCTCTGATTTTAACTTGGTATGCATTATTTACAGAGAAAAGGGGGCAGGGTGGGTCTATCAAAATACTACTGCCCCAGGTAATTATCCAGAAGTCTTAGTCCAGCCCCATTGATGAAATGTGCTCATGTTTATGCACATGAAGGGGATTACACGTTCGAACAGTCGGACCTCTATTTCACTTCCTCACTGTGTAATTATAAACGGATTAGACTGCATTCTAAATGCAAAGGCACTTCTTATTTTACACTATATCCTCTTCCACATAATAATGCTCATATGTATGTATGTGCTTGTCTTATCTCTTGTTATTTCATTTGGCAAAAAATATATATATATTTTTAAAAATGGTGAGGTGACGAAAGAGAAAAAAACAGTGAAATGGTGACACAATACTTTCTTTTTTCAACTCACAAAACTTCACCATGTTAAAGTCATAATGGGCAATCAATGAGAGGAAAGAAGTGGTGAATTAATTAGCCTAGCAAAGCGATGGGAGCCTTGCATTGACCTTCAGTGGTTTTCTGTAGTCCCTGCTGCTTGGCAACAGTGGGAAGAAAAAACTCCCTTTTAACAGGAAGAAATCTCTGGCAGAATCAGGCTCGGGGAGGGAGACAGGATAAAGAACATGCTGTGGAAGAGAGTCAAATTAAAGTTATGTGTATGGAGTAAAGTGTGTCTAAAGTAACCATTTTCATGAAATAAAAGCATGTATACAGCCTAATATTACTATAATGATTTATGTTTACAAATGCATGAAGGATTCAAAGGTGACAGTATAGCTTTGATGACAAGCAGACACCTAAAATGTGCCTACATTTTTGATCTGGATTTGAAAAAGAATACAAATTAATACTCACACAATACACAGTATGCATATGTATGATGCGTATATGTCTCGGGCAGAGGAGATCAACTAAAAATGCATATCACATGATGGAAAAAAGTAAATAATAAAGTCAGGAAAAGACAAACCTATGTGAAAAAAAATTTGTTTTGTTACTATGCATCAGGCCCAAGTATCAGTTCCATGGTTCTGTCCTTTAATCAGAGAGATGTCCCACTGCACAATTCTGTAATGCTTGCAGACGGGCAATATCACAGCTAAGGGAGCCTTCGGGCACATTAGTGAAGTGGAGGTTTAGAGTGCAAGCCCCAGTCATTCCTACAATAAGGAAGAGTCACACCAGAGACAGAAACAATAACTGTACTTCCTCTGCAATGGTGCCCCCATGTACCCAAATGCAGAAAAATGACAGGAGGTGACGTTCCCTGCTGCATTACTTTTGAGTTACTGAGGTGATTTGCAATTCAAAGAGTCTGAGGAGTGCTGACCACCACACTAACTCCTCCACAGCCCCACTGAGGCAAATAAGACCTGGGGCAATTTGCAGCTTCTTTTGCTGGGAAACACACTTTTAGGCAAAGTCATGTAAAATAAAAATATGATAAATACCAAAACTAATGAGGCCAAATTTTGTTTTCTGAACTAAAAATAGAGGCAGTGTTAGGACTTTGTGTCAAGGCTACCTTTTCTTGGCCCGACAGTGATGGCCTTGATAATGTTGCAAAGTAGCTTACATGTTCCACTTGTAAATTAATGTTTTGCATATCTGCTTAACTGGTGAAATCACCAGTAAAGTGTTCCTTATGAAAATTGTATACAATGTTTAAATTTGCATTTGTTTGAAAAGAAAAGTTTTGATTAACCACTTTTTTTGTAAAAGGAATAAAAACTTATTTGAGGATTTTAGCTATGACTGCCACAACCTCAAACATTCTCACCTGAACTATTAATCATGGTATGTGACTTTTGTGGAACCATATGGAGGAGCAGCATGTGAAGAGTACCAAACTTGCTGATCCTCTGTAACAGGGCCCAATTAATCCTACCGGCTGCATCATCCACATCAGGTCTGTAGTGTGCAGCGCTTTAGCTTGAGAGAAATACGAGTACTGTATTTCTTCCAGCAGCCTGTCCAGTCAGAAAGAGGGAAACTCAAAGCACTTGTGATTAATGATGGAGAGTTAAACTACTACAGATGATTTAGGATAACTTCAGAAAGGGAGGTAGGGTAGGAAGTGAATATTTTCCTGACATCGAAAGCCTCTTTGCACTGTTGTCTTCTTTTTTTTTTTGTGTGTGCAGCACCTTGGGGAGACCGAAGAAGGCAGAACAAAGTTGGAATGTTAGAGGAGATGCAGCTTACATGTATGAAGCATTTCAAAAACACAGGCACAAACAAAAGCTAGCTGAAACAATTACTGTTTCCAGATGAAACACAAAAGTGAGTGTGTATAATAGTACTGATGCGAGTACCTGTACAGTCAATTGATTAACAGACTGATTGACCTCTGCAGTGTGAGAAGGCAAAAGCCACTTTCTCATGCAAAAGAATCAATTTGGGGCTACAACAAAAATCTATGGCCACTAATCAAAGATTGGCGGGCTCAACGAAAAGAGACATTTTATGAATCACATTTATTTAATAAAACAATTACGCTTATTCCATATGGTAGTTTTACAAGTGATATAAGGTCTTGGCAAGTGCTGTGTTCCTATTTTCTCTGAACTTCCATCAATTTTACATAAATGCAAACTGGATGACTGCAAACCTACACAGACTTTACTAACGTTACAGCAGAAAGCTAGATGAGTGCCCCCCATTGTTGTTTTATGATGGTTGTACTTGGATAATATTTTATTAAATCTTCAGTGTTTACACAAATTTAAAACATTTTAGTGCACGTGTGTGGGTTAATTGTGTACTCTATATTTCACGAGCTATGAAAACATCCACCATTGTTTATTTTTCTGGTCCTTTTTTAAATGTAACTTCAGTTTTATTGGTCAACAAATATTGTTTGTAAATGCAAAAAAAACCAAAAACATCCGCACACCTGTCTGAGGACGGGCACCTATGCCCGAAATGTTACTCACTTGTTACGAGATCAATGAAATAAATATTAAAAATTTCCCAGGAGCTATTTTAGGTGTGCGGACGGTTTTTTTTGAATTTTCATTTCCTTGAGCTATTTATGTCCAGCACCCTTTTTCAGAACATTTTTTGGATGTGCGTGCTTTTCATCACTAGTGTTGTGTCAATGATGTTCTAAGGCAGGGATGGGCATGTTCCAAGGGCCCACATGAGAAACTGGGACTGTTGTGGAGGGCTGCACCAATAAGATTTTGAAAAATTAATAATGAGCAGAACTGAGATCAGCTTATTGGTGCTGCCCTCTTCACCAGTCCCAGTTTTGGGAAAATTGACTGCCCAGCCCCAAGGGAATGCAGAGTTTCAGTGTAATCCTCAGCAGATTGGGAATCAAAGTGACTCTTTTTACTTTTAAAATTCATATTTTCATTATAACATGAAATCAAATTATATACCTGAACACAACCATCACTTGTATGCACACTCCCATTATTCTTGCACATGTGCACAAAATGAATGTTCACATAGGAAGTGGTTACACTCCATCCATCATAATGAAAATGAGGAAAACTGAATGTTTTGCCTGTTTATTTTGATTTTAAGTTTCAAGTTTATACAACTGAGCATTTTAAAGGGACAATAGTTCATCTGCTCAACTCATCTCTTCAACAAGCAATGTTCTGAATTAACACCAATTTTGTTCTTCAGCTCATATTTGTCTGCGTATGATCACCAGTTATTTGAGGCTAAATCATTTATCATTGTTTATAAATGAGGTTTTCCTGTTGGTATAGCCTAGGTTCTTTCTCCTCATGCTTAAAGTAGAAAATAAATTCTCCAGTGAGGGCTGTTTTGTTTTTAGTGTTTGACCACACAGTGTGCATCATAGGGGGTGGAAAGTGCTACCTTAACAAGTGCATGTTATCCACTTCCTTTCGCACCCCAGTGGCAACAGTGTAAGTTACTGTCAATCTCACAGGGAACAGACTACTGAAAAGCTTGCCCAACCATAAACATAACCGAGAACACTGGCCCAAAGGTTTATACATCTACCCAAGACAGTTTCCAAGGTCAGCCTGGTGACAATAAGATTAAAATTCCCAAAAGGTTTCATCCCACCTTCCACATGGCCAAAGTGAGACCAGTCAAGAGGAGCCTGTTCCCACCTCCACTCACCTGCCTGCTCTGTGTGCACCAGTTGTTACAACACCAAATAGGAGTCGTATGTTTAAAAATCTCATTGACACGTTTTAAATTAAATGTACATCTGAAATAATCTTAGACCAGCAATCAGGAAATGTTTTAATGTAAATGGACTAGTAGAGAGGCAACAAGAAGTGCTTGAGTGTATTAGTTTGAATGTGGGTGTGTAGGGTTCAAAGAAAGTAAATGCATATTTTATTTTATATATATA
>VOQJ01011591.1:0-10015 GCA_015052665.1 Apistogramma diplotaenia
ACGACATCACAGACACAGGTCGTTTCTTTTGTAACGGGCGTTTATTGCTTGAGCCTCTCCCTCTCTCTCCGCTCACTAGTTACGCCGTGAAAACTGTATTTACGAACAAACCGTACAACCGCGTTAGCATATGGCATTACATTGTAACATGTGTACACAATAAAATACAAGTACAAGACATAACCAAAGAACGAAATACCTCGTTGGCTGCTTGTCATGAAAAGAGAAAACTTAGAGTCACTTTATCGGCCTTTTCTTCTTGAACGCAGCAGAATTGTGTCAAAGGGTCTGCGCTCCTGCAGTCCATGGGAAACTAATTATTCTCTTTCTGCCGTTAACGTCAGTAACGGTTACTTCTCGTGACAAATACGTTACATCTCAGTTCCTTAACAACAAGCAACAAGAACCCACTGTGCACTGACACATTAGAAATTGAAACACAAACTATACACCCATGAAATCATATAAACACCACAAATCAGAGCTTTACATAAAACATTAAACAAGAACATTTACACTATGTATCCTTCATTAGGTAAGTGAGTAGAAGATGAACTGATCTTATGGGCAGGTTAATAAGTCAGTTTGCACTTAATCAGCCCATAAAATCTCCAAAGGATGTAAAGTTATTTAAGCATTTCTTTATCTTTACAATTTCAGAAAGTAGCACCAATTTGGACAACCCAAGGGATTTGAGCTTTCAGATGAAAACCTTATTGGAGCTTTAGTTGTTGCAATCATTTCTAGGGAGGGTCAGGTGATGCAAATTTGAAAACTTTATAACTACTACTTATAAATACTTTATAAACACTCCTCTACGCACCTTAACAGAACTGTAAGAAATAAACTAAGTGAATCTAACAAACCAAACCAAGGCTACAGGAGGATAGCAAAGTGTTTTCAGGTTGTTGTTTGCTCAGACTAAGGTCAAGTTGACACCTGGAAGACAAAAAAGAAAGAAAAACTTCCTGAGAAACATTATAACAGGGAGGCCTTGTAGAAGGACCTCTCCTTAGGATTGCAACAAAAGGCAAATTAAAACTCAAGACCTTCAAAAGGATTCAGCAGACTGGAGTGGCGACGTACTGCTCTTGCAGAGTTTGCAAGACAACTTATAAAGAAGCCTAAATCATTTTGGAAACAAGCTTTTCAGCAGTGACAAGCAAAGGTAAGCACATCTCCTGTGGTAAGTAATGTCGAGTAGCAGCCAGTTCCCAACATGGGCACATTTCACTGTTAGAGGGTTGAATTTGCGCAGTTAAAGCCATAAATTCCGAAATCAAAAGAAAGAAGTGCACTTAAGTCAACAATCTCTCACATGTAGAAGATTTTAGCAAGAAGTACAAGTCAACAAAAGTAAAGCTGCTTCAGAAAGCCTTTACATGGTGCGACACTTTCCAAAGAGGATGGCACTAATTACTGACCATGCAAGGCCCCCAAACTAATGCTGTGGACCCCCTCCTTTATGGTATTTTGAAACTGTAAAAGAAATAAAAAAGTAATCCTACTTAAAATATGAATGAAGTGTGCCATCTTTATATCTTTTGGAAAGCGGGACAGCTTTTACTCGTTTAGCTGAAAAAACAGCAGTACAGATCAGCAGGAGCATCCAAAATGTGCCCTCATGCCACCACAGCTGGTATTTGTTGGACAATTACCAAGTTTTTTTAAATATAGCTGTTTGTATTTTTATTGTATAAGTCTTATGGGTTGATGTTATCTTTTCTAGTCTTTATTGTCATTTGTACCTACGGTTCGTTTGAATGGTGGTGCACTTCCTACAGGGACTATTTTTTTCCAGTGGTGATCTTTTTCTGGAATTAAGGAAAAGTTAATACACTGAAATCCTCTTCCATGTTCATTACTGTATTCACTACTTACTTAGTAATGGACACTTGAGAGTAATGGCCAGTGAACAGTACACTGATTCGACTGCTTATCGACAGTTTGTGTCTTTACTGGGGTCATCCTCCACAGGCTGCTCTAGTTTCACTCCTCTAGCAAAACAGCCTAAAAACTACAGTTAGAGCCATGTTTTTAGATACATCATTACAGTAAATATAAGGATAGTTTACAATACTTGGATGAAAGTATAGAACCCCTGAACATCCCAAAATGCAGTGTTTCCTCCTTTGAGATGCTCTACTAGGCTTTTGCTGCAGCCACCTTCAGTTGCCGCTTGTTTGTGGATCTTTCTGCCTTCAGTTTTATCTTCTGTAGCTGAAAAGGATGCTGTGTTTGTTTGAGATCAGCTGACTGAGTTGACCATTGGGGAATATCTCATTTCTTTGCCTTGATATAAACTCTTGGTTTGCTTTTGCAGTTTGCTTTGGGTCATTATACATTTCCACTGTGACGCTCTGTCTGATCAGCTTTGCAGCATTTGGATGTTTCTGAGCAGAAAGTATACAAGCACACTTTCATACACCATATACCGTTTATCAAGTTGAAATTACAGTAGAACTACCAAATTAAGCACACCTGAGGAATCCAATGTGATTCAAACCAACTCTGCTATCAATTATTTTATGAATTATATAATTTTTTGGTGTGTTGGCATCATCAAAAACATCAAAATCATGTTTGTTATTGAGGTCATAATGGGTGATTGTGGTGTACCGGATTTTACATTAGCTACATTAGGAGCACTTGGAAATATAATTCAGTCCAGTACAAAAGCAGGAACGCCCACTGTGGCCTTAATAAACAACATGAAACCACCACTTTTTTTAACATTGTCAGGGCAGAGCTATAGTTTTGATTTTATAGGTGAGCCTCATAAAGTAACTGGTGAGTTCATGTCAGGGTCATAACCTCTTTCTAATCACAGAAAACTGTCATCTCTTCCACAGATGTCGAGAACCTTACAGTCCAGATACAAATGTGGGGCAACAGAGACACCATGTGGACAGGATTGGCCATTCCAATCGAAATCAGCTGGCCTATGCTGCAAAGGCCAAGAGAAATGTCAGGCCCCCTGAGAGAAGCCCACAGAAAATGATTTAATCTCAGTTTTAGGAACCACGTCATCTATGGAGGTAAAACCAAACAATGGCTGGAGTTCATGCATTCGACCCACAGATAAGAAGCAGCTTGAGATCAAACTATTCTAAATGCTGTGAGAACATACAGCACACTAGGTGACCTTCAGCAAACCCATAATGGTGGCCATAGGAATATCAATTAAAAATGAAATGGCGAGTTATCGCTTGAATTATCTTAAAATCTTTAGGCAGAAGAGGGTGAACATGAAATGTCAGGCAGACGTTTCTGCAATTTAATGAAGAAATCCTCAAAGGTCATTTAACACAGATGATGGCATTTACAAAATATTTAACCATCTGATACTTTTAAAAAGATGGTGCAGACTGTCTTTGATATTATGCAAAACCAAGAAACATCTGTAATATTATGAGACTGTTTACTGGTTTACATGAAACATATACATTTTTCTTTTTTTTTTTTTAATGGAATGGCAAAGGGCCCTCTTTCAGTTCTAAGGTTTGACATATCAGGACATAAGAAAACTGGTCATATGGACCTTACCAGGTTCTAAAGTGATTTAAATACAACCTCAGATGAACAACAACAACAACAACAACAACAACACAGCATATTACACCGTGTCATTATTTATTTAACAAAAAATTAAACCAAAATACAGAAGCAGTGTGTGAAAAACTGATGTGTGTGTTCATACAATGTCGAAGGGAAAAAAGATGCAAGTAGTGATCTTAGAAAAGCAACTGGGAAGGATTATGAGACCAATTCCAAACAATTTGAAGTCCATTATTTTATAATGAGAAAGATTATTCACAAGTGGAAAACATTCAGGTCTGTTATCAATCTTCCCGTCATTGGCGGTCCCAGCAAATTCCCCCCAAGGTCATTTAATGCTCTGAGAAACTACCAAAAACCCAAGAGTTACATCTCAAACTCTTCAGGCCTCTGTTAGCATCTTAAATGTTAAAGTTCAGAAAAAGACTGAACAAGTATGGCTTGTTCAGAAGGGACTTCTCTCTAAAAAGAACATGGCAGGACATCTCAGGTTTGCAAAGCTGCATCTGAACGAACCACAAGACCTCTGGAACAATGTCCTCTGGACAGACGAGACCAAAGTGGAGACGCTAAGACATAACGCACAGTGCCATGTTGGGCAAAAAAAAATCAAGCACAGCATATCAGCACAAACACCTCATATCAACTATCAAGCACGGCGGAGGAGGGGTGATAATTTGGGCTTGTTTTGCAGCCTCGGGACCTGGGCACCTCACAGTCACTGAATCAACCATGAGCTCCTCTGTACAACAAAATATTCTAGTCAAATGTGAGACCATTCGTTTGACACTTGGCCCTAACTGGGTCATGACAATGATCCCAAGAAGACCAGCAAATCTACTATAGAATGAATCAAGATGCAATGGTTCAGTCAAAGTCCAGACCATAAGCCAACAGAAATACTGTGATGTCACCTTAAGAGAGCTGTGCATAAACAAATCCTGCAATCTTTAATGAACTAAAGCAACGCTGCAAAGAAGAGTGGGCAAAAACTCCTTTACAATAATGTAAGAGATGGATAAAACCACAGAGAAAACAATTACTTCAAATTACTGCTGTTAAAAGTGGTTCTACAAGCTACTGAATCATGGGGCACGCTTAGTTTTTCACACGGTTTCTGCATTTTGGCTTCACTTTAAAGAACGATATGGTTTGTCACGTGTTGTTGTTTATCTGAGGTTGTATTTAAAAAATGTAAGAACATGGAATGGACCAATTATTTTTATTATGCACTGAAAACCTTACAACTGAAAGAGGGTGTACGCTGTCACATGACAGTTGGTCATGCATCCCTATGACAGACCTAAAGTTCAGCCTGACATACAACAGGTCAGAGAGGAACAAGGGGAGTGTCTGACTTTGAATAGTTAACCAAATAATAAATTTTTTGACATTATTATGTTATTTTCTTGTCTCACACAACTACAACTGCTTCACCACCAAAGATTAATTCATGAAAGCTTTCTGTGCTAGTAGTGGAAAAGAACCAGTGCAATCCAATTAAACAATTAAAGAGGTGAACTAAAGAAACTGGGACTGCGCATAATGGCTTTATTTAGAGATTTAGAGACCTGCTGACCCCTTGTGCACAGGTCAGCAGAGGAAGTGTCCTCAGTGCTAAAAGCCACTATGAATTAAAGCTGACTGGACAGTCTGACCCTTAGTGATTAGATGGATATTCAGAATTTTTTTTTTTACATGTTTATTGACTGATTTGTATCATATAATCTTATGCTGCATGCTCAACTAATTTTCACTCATGATCAATCAGTTACATAAAATAAATGTGTAAATAATGTAGACAGTCAATAACATTAGGAATTTTGAATAAATAATGTGAAATAAATAAGTCGTTTTAGAAGCCTGACAGTAAAATATTTTCTGATTTGTTTGTCAAAATCAACATAATATAAAGTACGAGTCAAAGGTTTGGATTGGGTGAGCGCGTCCAACCTTTTTTTGTTGACTGGTATTATATAATCGGCATTGAGTGATGCCTATAGATGCAGATATTTAATTTAAAAATCTCTTAAGACTGTATTTAGAGAACGTTAATTATAACTTTTAGGTTGATGTGTATACATGTCCTGTACAGTTTCCAAAGCAGATGTACTCTCGGCTGCAAATCAGTCCGGATCTTCCACTGATCTCCTTTCCAGTCAACAGCTCAACTAAACTAAGGCAGCAGACATTACGTGGTCAGAAAAAAAACCACAGTAGTCCTCTTTGATAATCTGCAGTGACTCGTTTTAGCAGTTCTGGGTGAAATATACATAAGTTCTAGTCTGCTTCACCTCATATGCCTTACTTAATGAGGTTCTGTCTTTCATACTTATGTCTTTGACTTGAATTAACGTAAGTGCAGAATGCAATTAAAGCTTACAGTAAAAATCAAAAGAAATATTTGAAGGCTGGTATGGCAACGTGTTGATTATTCTTCACAATTTTTTTAAATAAAGCAAACACTTTGTTAACTACACCTGTTCAACTGCTAATAAGTGCAGATATATAATCAGCCAATAACACGGCAATAACTCAGTGCATAAAGGCATGCAGACATGGTGAACCTGCTGGAGTTCAAACTGAGCATCAGAATGGGAAAGAAAAGTGATTAAATTACTCTGAATGTGGCTGTTGGTGCCAGACCAGCTGATTTGCTCTGACTTTGCCACATAGCTATCTCTTCAAGGAGTTTACAAGAAATGATCCAAAAAAGAGAAAATATAGAGTGAGCTGCAGTTCTCTGGGCAAAAATGCCTTGTTGATCCCATTGGTCAGAGGAGAATGCCCAGGCTGCTTCAGGGTGATAGGAAGGCAACGGTAATTCAAGTAACCACTCATTACAACCAAGTTATAAAGAAGAGCATCTCTGAATGCACAACACTTTGAACCTTGAAGCAAATGGGCTACAGTAGTAGAAGACCACACAAGAACAGGAAACTGAGGCTTTGGTTTACACAGGTTCACCCAATGGTTTATGCTGGTGGTGTAATTCGTGTTGTGAAACAGGAGACTCATGGAACAGCCAACTGAACCCACAGCAACTGTGCGGTGCTATCATGTCAATATGGACCAGAAACTTTGATTGCTTCCAGCACCTTGTCAAATCTATGTCACAAAGAAATAAGGCAATTCTGATGTTAACAAAGAAGAGATGGGGGTGCCCAACCTGCTACTAGCAAGGGTACCTAACAAAGTGGCCGGTGAGTGCATGTTTACAAAGTGGAAGCTTCTATCCGATATATATAACTCTACCTACTCACCGTGGAACAAAGACAGGATGATCAAACAGAATTGCATTACGCAGTCATAAGCTGAAATAGATCTGCTTTAGTCCTCTGTATGCAAGGGCCAACCGCTAACTAATCCCACTGACGCAACAGGACATCGAGCTCCTCAGAGGAATTAGAAGAGAAGTCTGGCAAAGTTATAAATGGGTGTAGAAGAAGGATCAAGAAAGGGATCAGAAGGATCCATACAACTCCAGCTGCAGCAGGCACACCACATAACCTCGCAGCTTGCAACCACATTCAGCTTTCTGACATCTGAGCATCCTCTACAACCATGGAGCCTGTGGTGGACACAATGACCGCTACACCAGCCTTCGACAGAGACACTTTTCCAAGGAAAGTCCTGAGAGCAGCCCCCAGAGGAGCCTCGTCTCACTTTGTGGGGAGCTCTATCGTGATCCTGTCCTCTTTTGCTGTCTCCACTTTAGCTATGAACTGTGGGAAGAGGATCCAAGATTCCAGAAACAAACCCAAGGGGAACTAGCAACATGGAGACATGGATTTCCCTCTGTAGCCAAAATTTGTTAAGGTAGTCTAATCGAGCCAGAATATATATTTTACTATCATATGAAGCTGGAAGTCCTAACCAGCTGCCTTTCACCTTCATGTGGCAAAATGTGATGCGACTTCAAGAGTCCTGGAGAAAAGGCCCGAAGAGGACGAAGCACAGGACACATCAAGAAAAAGAATGGCAGTGATTTCTGGAATACAAACATTAGAAATTATCTCAAATTTCAGCTGTGCGCTCTAAATGCACTTTGTTGGATTGATACACCGAGTGGGCTCCAAAGAAGGGAACTGGATGCAGTAATACCACCAAACCTCATCATACTTCTACCTCATATCTGCAGTCTCAGCATGTAACACTGAAGACAACAGAAGCTAAAGATGATTTATTTTCAAATATCTGCTTGATTGTTTACTGATTACAAAAGCAATGTATGATTTTATTTTTGAGATGCTTATCACACCGAGTATGTTATATTATGTTGATGGTAAAATGTCTGTGAGGACTGATGATTCAAGCCAAACTCACCTGGACGATATCTTTTTAGCCATTATATATCATAAGACATACCAACTTAATATCAAGTGAAACAACTACTACTAAATGCTGATAAGTATTACAAGCTTTGATTAACATATTTACAATCATACTATATTTTTCTTTAAAATTACTCATTTACATGTTTAAAGGTTGTGTTTTATTGTGAAAATATTCACTTATATTTGTTTGTTTTTTTTTGTTAAATTGAAAGATATTTGTTTTAAATAGTGCTTTGGTACTAGTGCTTTAATTCCCATTTCCAAACTAAAAGAAAACAAACTATGATAGTCTATGGAAAACACTGCAAGCTAAAAAATGCGATACAAAAGAGGAACGTCCTAGATCTGCGATACACACCAACTCTGAGCAGGTTTTTTTAAACAGTCTGCTAAAAAGTGTCGAGAATTAATATTCTTTAGACTTCAGGTGAAATTTACATTTTCACAGATGGACATTTTGTTCTTTTTGTGTTGGTGACCCCTAACAGCGCTTGTTAAAACTGATGATGCTTTTAAAACCCCTGCTGTAGTCTGTCATTTTGCCAATAGAGGGCAGTATTTGCATTAAAAAATTGCAATGCTATACGACAATGACTTCTTTCGCCTTCTTCCACAAGTACGGTACAGAACACAAAACACTTTCAAGCATATTTAAACAATACTTTTATGTATAAAAATTGTTACAAACAAGACAAATAAAGGCAGATTGTGACTCACGTTTGTAACTGTTACAAAAACTGTCCAAATCTGTGGCAAAAACTTAATTGTCTGACTGTACATGAAAATCCCACAGTGCATTTATGACTTCAGGCATGTATGTGCACGTCCTCTAATACATCTTCAGAGTGTGTGAAGGCTCTTCAGCCTCCGCTCTGTGAAGAAGCGGTGTGACTGGTGGGTCGCATTTTGATCTTTACCTCCAGCTGACACACTGAAGAAGGACAACATTGACCTGTTGTTCTGCCGCTGCGCTGCCTTCTCGCCATCCTCTTCATCATCATCCCTAAGGACATATTTACCCAGACACAAACTATTTTTAACACTGTGGCAACTACTCGTCTCCGAAGGTCAAGTGATTTGCACAGAGGTTAAGTGTGACTTGTAAATAAAAAGAATTGTGGTTTTCATACACTACAACATGCAAATATTCATATCTCATGGATACACAAAACAATAAAACATTTTGTAAATACATCAGGAAAAATTATCAGCCAAATCTCTATTCACAGCACAATCATCAAGGACGGATGCAGCAGTAATCGTGGATTTCAAAACTTAAGAAGGACTTTGTTCAAAATATAGTCTGAAGCTTCTTTACCAATGCACAGTCACCGCTTTGCTGTCCATTAGGGTTTGGGCAGTGCTCCAGCTAAACCGAACAAACTGAGGGTAACCAAATACTGGGTCAAGGTACTTCAGCAGCCACGCTTTAGTCTTGGGGTCTGAAAATACAGCAAAGAGTGGGATTCTGTGTCAGTTTATCAAAAACCATAACAGGCCTACTAGACGGTGTTAAATTCAACAAGTGGAATGATGGCACTGTTATTGCAATGTCCTCGGTTAATTGATTTAGTGTCTCTGTAATGTAAACTGTTATAATTGGAAGTTGTTGTATAACAATACAGGGCAAGGCCAGAATCAGACCATCTTAGTGCAGGCCATAATGTCCAAGAAGTAAAACAAAACAGCCTCAGACTGAATTAATTGTAAAAAATTAATTAAAAAGGCAGCACTCGAGATGAACAACAGTGAT
Organism: Apistogramma diplotaenia; assembly: GCA_015052665.1. NCBI lineage: Eukaryota > Metazoa > Chordata > Actinopteri > Cichliformes > Cichlidae > Apistogramma > Apistogramma diplotaenia. The sequence goes on from VOQJ01011591.1 coordinate 9,649, forward strand.
GAATCTGTACTAAAAACTATAAACTAAATGTTACATGTTAACAGATGTGCAGCCATGTTATGATGACCTGGCAAACAACCGTCTCGACTATATGTCACGTTTTAAATAGCAGTTTCAGGACACAGTGGCATCTATAAACATATCAGGTGTAACTAATTCTTGTAGCTTAGAGACACCTGAATGTACAACAGAAAATGAACTCATGCATTCATTTACATGGAAATGTGTTTTCTTTGCTGATGCAGCTTTGCACCGCAGTGGTTTTAAAGCTTGAGTGAGTTGGTGTTAATGAAATTAACAACAGGTGCACAAGAGGGGCAACAATGAGACAATCGCTAAAACTGGAATAATTTTATGGTGGAGGCCA
>VOQJ01011592.1:4127-20666 GCA_015052665.1 Apistogramma diplotaenia
GTCTGTCTGACACTTCCACACACACTCAAAGACACACACACACACACACACACACACACACACACACACACACACACACACACACACACACAGACACAGAAAGGGACCCCGGGAGCAGGTAAGGTAAGAGGGTAAGAGTGGAAGGTGGGTCTCTGGACTTCCGCTATCATGTGGAAATTGAACAGCTCCAAAATACCTCTTTGCTAAATTGAGGTGAGCTGACAATGGTGTGTGTGTGTGTGTGCGCCATTAAGACGATCCAAATTCAAACTGCTCTTCTGTAAAAGCGAGTGTGTTTACATGCATGAGACTGTTTTTGTGTGCATGCCAAGTATGTCTGAATGTCTGCAGCTACAGTACACACTGTGTCTCTGTATGTGTGTGTCTTTGCGTGACTGGCAGCGTGGGTAATGAGGCTGTCTCTAGAGGAAGAATTGGCCGTGCTCTTATATAAAGCGCTCCTTTGTGGAAGCTGAACATAAAGGCTCGAATACCATAGGCAGTGATTGCTGTTGACAAAATGGTTGATATGGAGTGAAGATCAGAAGAGATCAGCATGTCACAGGTCAGTTTGAAATATTTAAAAGGAAGATGGAGGCACCATATTACTGTAAACTATTGATATAAAATTGCTACACTATACTGCAGTGACAGCAGCTTCCTTGAGTTTGATTAAAGTTCACCATTCAAAACACCGTCAAGGCGAGCTGAAAAGAGCTCTTCCTGCTGGGTGGAAACACACCTGATCAGCACGAGCATTATGTTCTTTGATTACAGCTACTTTACATTGTAACTCAAGCAATGATGTCCTGCAGTTAGCATTGAAAAATTAGCTCTTAACCCTGGATACACGTAATTTGTGGTCACTGCTTTCTTATATGGTTGCCAAACCTCTTAAAGTCTCAAAGTTACACTTTCATGCACCATATTAAGTTTTGTTTGGTTGACTTACTTTCACAGTGTATTGTAGATATTATAAATTCTAAAATGTATTGTTTGCATTTTCACGAATTTAAAAATGGCGTCCTGAAAAGGATTGCAATAAGGATCCAGATAATGCCACAACTGTGCAGCAGCTTGCGATACTCCATTTGGTTTATGATAATGATACTGTACGATTACTTTATTGTCTCTCATAAGAGAAGATCATACTGGATCAGGCAACTGCAGCATCCCAAAAAACCCAAACATTACAACAAAAACCCTACATGGACACACTTTTAGTAAACACGGATATGGGAAAAAAATAAGCAAATGCTTTTCATTACAAAAGTGTTCACACATGAACTTGAATGACATCCCATTCTTAATCCACATGGTTTAATATTATTCAATACAATATGATGTTAGTGCACCTATGGGACCAATCCCAACTCCTGAAAAGCAACCCCACACCATAATCCCCCCTCCACCTAACTTTACACTTGTCACAGTGCAGTCAGGCAAGTACCAGTCTCCTGGCAACCCCCAAACAGAGGCACTGCTTCTACAGTCTGCATGCCTCTGTGCTTGATTTTAAGCACCTGTGGCCATGGGAGTTACTGGAAAACCTGAATTTAATGATTTGGATGGGTGAGTGAATACTTTTGATAATATAGTGTAATTGACATAACATTGCCATAGACACCAAAACCTCTGCGACTTCATAAAAAATGAGACACTTTCCACGTGTGTGCCAAGTAAGCACACTATCAATATGGACCCCTGTGTGTACTGTACAAGGTAACCTGCCTAATGTATGAGCACTGAGTTTAAAACAGTTTATTTGTTATTAAGCAATAATTATCACTGTCTAAGAATGTGTTGAAAAACCATTTCTAACTAAATTATAAAATTATAACTGAACTCATCCTCATGTTTGTACTTATTTTTATTTTTTTTAGCTAGGTGTCTTCTGTGCGTCTGCGGTGATGAAATGTCTGTGGCATCGTTTCTTTAATGAATTGTGATTTCATCGAGAGCAGATGAACCGTTACTCGCCTTTCTTTCAGGCACTCGGGCAGCAGCACGGAGCTTGGAAACAGGTTTGATGGATCACACCCTCATGTACTTACATTCCTTCAGCTAATCATGTATGCCATGCTAACAGTAATTCAGCACCCCTGGGGAGTCATAGCCAAATCCTCATAAAGATACACTCCAACATAAAAAGGCTGGAAAAGGAACTTGACAAATAAGCTGAGCTATCAAGAGGAGAGCGGCTTTCGTTGGTTGTGTACAAGTTACTGCCGAGCAAGAATCTTTGCTTCATTTCAATAATTTATTTCTTGGTGGAATTCCAGGCTGTCTAAATATATTTGTCTGTTGTTGAATGAAGAGCTGTGAAAAAAAAAGAACATTTAACCTAAAACATGCCATTAACTTCATGTAACTCCTTCTTTGTCATCTTTATCACCACTACAAACAGTAACCATTTATTATCATTACCTCTTACACTAGCGCTGCTCTGTTTGACTGATTGTTATGCAGACATGCTGGATCCTCTGGAGACCCACAATTTCTAAGTCTAACACTTCAAACATATTGTACTGCTGTTCAGCAAAAGAACTTGCTTTAGTCACCAACTATGAAGTTACACTCACAGGACACTTTATTAGGTACAACTATTCTTAGGAATATCTACTCAGCCAATTACACGAAAGCAATTCAGTGCGTTCAGGCATGCAGACATGGTCAATATGACCTCTTGAAGTTGAAACTGAGCATCACAACGGTGTAGAAATGTGATTTGAGTGACTTTGAATGTGGCATGGTTGTTGGTGCTAGAGGAGCTGGTCTGAGTATTTCAGAAACTGCTGAGCTACTTGGAATTTCCCACACAGCCACCTCCGGGGTTTACAGCGAATGCTCCGAAAAACAGAAACCATCCAGCGAGCGTCAGTTCTCTGGGTGAAAATGCCTTGTTGATGTCAAAGGTCAGAGGAGAATGGACAGGCTGCTTTGAGCTGGTAAGAAGGCAAGTAACCACTTGTTCAAATCATCATTTTAAAATGTTTTTAACTTAAATTGTGTATCAACCTGCATCTTCACATTGGGACTATCAGCTTGAGAGAATAAAGAGAACTGACAGGTATTTTGCATCTGCTAAATGTGTCCCTGAGGTGATTATGTCCTCCTTAAACAACTGGACATTTTTTGGTTTGTTTTGGGTAAGTAAAACATAACACTGTCTCTTTTCAGATTTTATTTGTTTTACAGCTCTTGAATACTAATGTAACATTCTCAAACTTTAGTTTACAAGAAAAAGCTGAAATTTCTTGAGTTGTGCGTGTCAAGCATTGCCTGTCGACTACAATTAAAGCTTAATGACATTAGCACCTTTGGGTTGGGTATTATGAGCTCTGAATTGGAAAATGAGCCTGTATCTAGACAGGCTGGGGACACATTTACCAGCATGCTTTTCTCTCATACTTGACAGCTATGAAGGGTGATTCAGCATAGTAGCAGAATCTTAGCAAAGTTTCTCAAAACTAGTAAAAAGCAAATCAGTTAAGCAATCTTTTCAAGAGATAAAAAAATATACTTGTCAAAAATAAATAAATTCAAGATTGTGTTATAGAGTGATTTGATAAACCAATGCTATAATACATCCACGTAGAAGATGATTAATATGAGAAATGGCCTCCTGTTGGTGTGATGCAAGCAATCCCATTTGCGCTTGGATTGTGCAAGTGCTCTGATTTGCTGTTAGAGGAATTGCTCTCTATTCCAGGGTGAGTGCAGCCTTCAGCTGTGCAGAGGTCATTGGGGGTGGCTGCCTCTGATAAACAAGCTGACCCGGCATGTCCCAGGCGGAGACATACCGGGACTCCATACTGACCAAGTGTCTGGATATGCTCCTGATCCAGAAAGGGCTGAGCACCGTCCTGCTGAAACAGCTGCGGGGCCCCCGCTGCCACAAGAATAAGCACACGTACAGATTGGAGAACCTCATTTTCACCAAGAGCAATCACATCAGAGATCGTGCTTCCAAATCATAATGCACATTTGCTCAGTGTACTGGTTTCCAAACAGCATCTTCCTCCTCTCGTTCCACATCTCCTGCACAGCTGTTCAAAGTTACTCGCGTTTTAACTTGCACCATCTTTGACTCATACAACATCTTCGACTGCTATCCGACTAACGTGCCAGACGTCTGTTTGACCTGCTGAGCAAACTTCAAAGCTTCACAGCACATGGAAGGACGACACATCAAACAATGGCATTGCTGTCCAAATATTTGCTGAGCCCCGTTAAATAAATCATCTTTTATCTTCTTTCCTCTCGTCTGGGCATTGTGTGAGTCACCTAATAGCCTGAATAGAGGTGTTAGCTGATGTTAGCGGGCTCCATTAAGATGAATCATCAAATAATAAAAGCAGGGAAAGTAAAATATTCCAACCTGAGAAAAGCAACAAGAAATTTTTATATATATAAAAAAAAAGACAAAAAAAAAGAAAAAGAAAAGATTTAGCAATGCAGGCACGCTGCCACACAAATTCTCTCAACTCAAAATTTCATCCGTACTTTTTAAATTGACAAGCTCACCACGAAAAGGTCCAATTAAAAGTTTTTTGACACAGGGGGACACTCGTGTAAGCTCTCATTCTTTTTTCTATGTAATACAGCTGCTCATTAAAGAGGGAAAGCGCCTGGTTGTGAATATGAACCCACCCCGGTTATCAATTGGAACAAATATCCACTTAGCGTCTTATCTGCGTGTGTGTATGTGTGTCTGTCCTTCTGACCCTCTAAATGGATCTATTCATCCCAAAGAGGATGTGGCTTCTCCACAGACACCACACTGCTGCTGTCTCTAGCATACTAAACTCTTCTTCAATCCACCCTCCCCTTCTTCTCACAACTCTCCCACTCCCCCTTTTCCTCCACACCACCTCCTTTATTTGACTTTAATCTGTTCATCATCAGCTCATCCCTCTCTCCCAGCCCGTCTCTACTTATCTTTCCGTTCTTCCCGCTCATTTTGTGCTCTCCACTTTCATTTTTTTCTGTCTGTTCCTCTGAAATCCTCCATTCCTCTATGGTGAATTATAAACCTGAGAGGTCTTTAGTCTTTCTTACACCTAACATGAAACACAAAGAGCCCGATGATATGATAAATTATATTATCTCATAGATCATATCTAGTTCTGGTGGAAAACCCAAAACTGTGCACACACCATAGGTGACAGCAACAATATTCAGGTAGGTTACGGCCTCTAGATGATGCTCAATTAGTACTAATGTATCATCACACCACCCACCATGAACCTTTGATGCAAGGCTCCGTGCTTTCATTCTCTTTATGCAAAATTCTAACCTGAACATTTGAATGTCCAGACTCGTCAGACCAGAGGTCATTCCAATCTTGTGTTGTCGAATTTTGGTGAGCCTGTGTGAACTGTAGACTCAGTTTCCTACTCTTTCCTGCACCCAGTGCTGCTGCAGCCCGTGTTGAATGTTCAGCTCTTCTGCATACCGTGGTTCTAACAGAGGTATTTGAGTTACTGTTGTGTTTGTATCAGTTTGAAGCAATCAGAGACCTGCTACTTCTTTTTTTGGGACCATTCTCTGTAGAGAAGGTTGTCTGGGAAATTCCCCATAGATCTGCAGTTTCTGAAATGCTCGAACGAGCCCCTCTGGCATCAACAACTGTGCCACATTAAAAGTCACTTCAGTCACCTTTCTTCCCCTTTCTGATGCTCGGTTTGAACATCAATAGGGTGTCGTGACCATGTCTACATGCCTAAATGCACTGAGTTGCTGCCATGTGATTGGCTGATTAGAAATTTGTGCTCTTAAGCAGTTGAACATGTGTCCCTAATAAAATGCTTTGTGAGTATAAACGATAGTATTATTTTTTTGTCACATTTGCCTTTGGAACAGTCATTATCTGTAAGTTTTAACCCCTTAAAAATACATAGTTCAACTACTCTGTTGTAGGTTTAGGCTTTAGATAGTTTACATAATACATTTTTATGGTATTAAGTTCATTTTGAACTCGTTACTATATGAATGTCATTGTTTTAGAGCTCTGAAATGTTTGATAAAGGGTCTCATGGAAGTCTTAGGTACAACTTTAAAGGAGCCACAGTGTCTGCAGTAGGTGGTGGTAAGACAATGACGCCACATGCAGCACAACAGAAATAGAATTAAGTAGGATGAGGTGACATTTCTATTCATATGTGAATTCTTTAGATCACTTTCCTCAGTGATACAGCAGCAAGTGTTCATGCCATTCATTCCTTTTCCAAAAATATCCAAAGCCCTTATTTGTAGTCCACCGGCGCACCGCAACTAGTAATAATCCTTTTAACTAATCCACATCAAATCTCTGACAATGCTAATCCGTTAGTCATGATGTTCCACCACAGCTATTCATCTGTGCACACTTCTAACTCTGGCATGCATAATTAAATTGTAATGGTAATTTCATGTATTGCTGGGCTTGGCAACATCTTAACTATTCATGTGCTGGGGGTTCACGCTTGTATATAATGGGGTGGGACGTGGGGCGGTTTTGCATTATGTACAAGACAAGAATGGTGTGAAAGAGGAAAACTGAAAATTACAGCATGCCAAATTAAAGTAGTCGTTATGACACTTCAATAAAACAAATATATGTAGACATGGCATATAAAAGATTGGAAACCAACTCTATATTAACAGCGCATACACTCACTCGTTTATTAGGTACACTTTCTTAACTGCTAATGAACAGAAATACAATCATTGTTATTACCTTTTTTTAACCAGGAAGTCCCATTGAGGTCAAATCTCTTTTACAAGGGAGACCTGGCCAAGGTAGTAGCCAGATAAATTGAAAACATTGCAAAAATGTAACAAATACAGTGTAAAAAAAAAGATCTACAACAAATCTGATCAGCCAATCACATGGCAGCAACTAGATGATGACCCACTGAAGTTTAAATTGAGCATCAGAATGGGAAAGAAAGGTGACTGAAGTGACTGCCTTGCCTTGTCGATGCCAGAGATCAGAGTAGAATAGCCAGACTGCTTCCAGCAGATAGAAAGGGAACTCAAATAACCACTTAATACAACCGAAGTATGCAGAAGAGCATCTCTGAATGCACAACATGTTGAACCTTGAAGCGGATGGGCTACAGCAACAGAAGACCACACTGAGTACCACTCGTGTAAGCTGAGAACAGGAAACTAAGGTTACAATTAGCAGGAACTCACCAAAATGTGTTTGATTGTTCTCAATTTTGATGCAGCATTAGAGTGGTTGGGTCAGAATTTGACCCAAACATGAAAGCACGACTCCACCCTGCCTTGTATCAACGGTTCAGGCTGCTAGTGGTGGTGTAAAGGTATTTTTCTTGGCACACGTTGGACTCCTTTGCACAAACTGAGCATCATTTAAACACTGCAGCCTACCTGAGTATTGTTGCTGACAATGTCCACACTGTATCCATCTTCTGATGCTGGAAGCAGCATCATCTACAGACATGGGTTGATACATGTTCACCTCATGACAATGAGTTTGCTGTACCCAAATGGCCTCCACGGTCACCACATGTTAATCCAACATAGCACCTTTGGGATGTGTTGGAATGACAGATTGGAATCATGGACTTCTGCAGCAACTCTGATGTGTCAGCTAAATCTCAGAAGAATGTTTATAACACCCTGTCAAATCTATGCCACAAAGAATTAAGGCAGTTCTGAAGGCAAAAGGAAGTCCAAAACCATACTAACAAGGTGTAGCTAATGAGTTGGCTGGTGAGTGTGTATGTGGACTCACCACTAGCATAATTAAGATATGAAATGCAAGGAAAACAGTGGAGTTCATACAACTTTGGACCGAGAAGGAAAAGAAATCAGCTGTTGGGATTAGTATGGCTAAATGCTATAGTGTTGACTTCCAGCGAATTGGTTGGACATCTCAATCCACTCTCACATAAATTACAGTGAACTACTCGCTTGATGCAAGTGATTATTCTCATCCCTGATTAGTGGCCTAATTAATGAAACTCAAGGCAATACCAAGCACCGTTAACATCAGCGTAGAAACCTCATAAGCATCAAACCTTATAAACTAATAAGGCCAAAAATCGGCCAGTTAATTTCCTGAGATAGTCAGCTGTCAATTTCTCTTAAATTCTAACCTTATTGGAGACTAATTTTATGTTCAATAATAAAAAAATAATAAAAATGGGGTTAAAAACAAAAATCTGTGGCAACACCTTAAAATGATACAAGCAAACTATATTGAATCCAGCTGTATACCCCTATACATACAGGATATCAACTGCTCTCTGACCTTGCTCCTCTAATTAAAGGTATTTTGTGATAAAGTGCTGCTTCTCAGGCTTATAATTAATTAGAATTATAAACCAATAGGTTAAAATATTGATAAATCCTTTTCTGTTCAGTCAGTGTAATTTTCCCCAGAAGCATTTTCTTTCAATTCAATTCTATTTTATTTATACAGCGCCAAATCACAACAAACAAGTCGCCTCAAGGCGCTTTTTATAATAAGGTAAAGACCTTACAATAATTACAATTTTCTAATCAGTTGTTACAGTGGGAGATTTCCACTACTAAGCAGCTGTAGCAGCAACCTCTGCACAGCTAATTAATACATGCACAAATGAATGAATGATCTTTTAAGGCACTGATAGTCCCTTGTTTAATATGCTGAAATCCACCTACTTAGGCACATTAAAAACTAACCTCGCAGAGTGGAAAATATGACAAAATGTCAGCCCACTCACTGCATTCATTGTTTCACACTGTAGCAGCATGAGACCTCAGGGGATTCGGGATCGTGATGTGTCGTGATTGATCTGAACACGTGTTTTGATATTTCAAAGTGCTGCGTCTTTCCACACGTGTGTTCTGGCAGCCTCTTTAATATCGTCCTAATCAACAAACGATTCTGGGCAGTGCAAATATACATATATGTCTAATCAAAAGAATAATTTTTCTTCAAAAAGTAGCTGCGTTGCAGTAGGTATTGGTCATTCAGCACACTCCACCTTGTGGGAAACCGAACCCATCTCCTTGATGCTCAAGAAGAACACATGAGGGATATGCTACACACAGTCAAAAGCTCGTCTGCAAACAGCGTGAAAGAGCATTTTTAATATAAAAAAAACACACATCAGCACGGCAAACACCCCAAAGCAAGTATCATTTGCTAATTTTATATTACTGCAAAACCCTCAAAATGTCCATGACAGCTTCATCTGACATTTTTCACAGGGGACATTTTAATGTGAAACAGTAAACAAACACACATTAATTGATGGTTTGTGCCTAAACAGAACAGAACATTGACTGACATCATTAGCAAGACCTGTGTACATACTTATTTGTGTCAAAATGGTATGAATAAATGAAAAAGGTCTACAGCTTAGAACGAGAGCTTGGCGCTGCTTATGATGTCAGTGACGTGCCGTCGTGACCTTTCCACATGTTAACGTATAACCACACACATGCATGCCTGTCAGACGTTTTGTGTCTCATTGGCCTTTCTGCACGAAATATCAAATATCATGCCATTACATCAGAAAGCAGCATTACAAACAAATGAGAAGATCTGATAATGTCACAAACAGGTGCAATGAATGTCTACACAACATTTCCCAGAAATCCATGCATTATTTAAGGAAACCGACCTAAACAGTCAGCTGTACACTAGACGGGCATTGCCACCCATCTAAATATAGTGGCCAAATCCTGTGATTTATTTACTTTCAATCTGTTAATATAAAAAAGTGAAAACGTACTTATTTCACTCATATGGCTGAGAAGACAGCGGATCGTCAGCTGCATGGTCTGATGCATGTTGTAGTTATTGGGTGACAAACAAGTGATGTCAACTTTTTCCGAACCAAATCATCAGCTGCTAATAACCCAACCTCATTAATCAATCCTCTCCCACCACCCACTCAGTTTAATGAGAGCTGTTACAGATTGTGTGAGGTATTATCAGATCCTGGCAGACGAAGAGAAACTGAACTGATCCGTCTAAAAAAAAGGAGAAAAAAAATGAGTCTAAACTCTAAACAGATTTTAGTGCCCATTAGGGAAAATTATTGCCTGAAAATTTCAGCGCTTCATAACTAATTGCTTAAATGGCTTCCTGGTGTTTGCTTTCATCTCAGATTAGTGGTCTAATTAATGAAGTCAAAATGGCCAGCATCAAGATCAACTCAAAAACCTCTTTATACATTATCACCAAGTTTGTATACTAATCAAGACAGCTAAAGGTCAGCTAATTTAGTTTTCTAGTAATAAAATATGCTGCTAGGAAACCTTAGATCCTGGCATTCATGCAAATGGAACATTGATACTTACCACCAATCAAAACCTTATTGAACAAGTGCCAAAATTAACTATGGAGCAGTTGTAGATTTTATCGCGTAAACACAATTTTCAAAAGTTTGGAGTCTAGAGGAGCTAGCTGATATAGTACAGAAAAAAAATCCATCATGAACTGATAACACTTTAAAATGTCTAAATAAATTGCTTTCATCTAACTCACAGGAGATCTGAATAATCTCAAAAGCTTAGGTTGACCTTGTGGATCTGTGCATTGCTGATTCAACCCCAACCTGATCTTTGAGGTTTTGCACTTATAGATACACAGCCAGAGATCTGCAGGAAACAAACACACACTGTTCTCGGTTCTGTGGGATAATCATTACTCAGTGATGAAATACTGGTCCCTTTCTTCTCTCCCCGTGACCAATCAGATAAGCAGTTTGTATGTAAAATCCCTTTAATCTCTTCTTGCCATCCACTGTGAGTGGACACATATACACACAAGAACAAGTGTACATTTGCGAACATGGCCACACATTTACAAATGCTTACAGGAAAATGTTCAGACAGAGTAAGGAAGAAAACATCTCACAAAAGAACACATAAATCATTAGTAATGAGTCTAGCTGGCCTACATTTTCCTCACTAGAACCATTAATACTCAGTAGGCTCAAAGGGAACTTATATTTCCATCCAAAATAATAGCTTTGACAATTTTCATGGTGAAGGTGTAAAATAAAGCGTTTTGGGGTGGCCTTGAGAAAAAAAATCAAAGGACAAACTAAAAAAAAAAAAGAAGATAACAATAGAGAAAGAGCAATGAAAAGACACCAACACCCAAAACCATACACAAATACAAGACATAAAAACACATCTGATTGAATATAAAAGATTTTATTATCTTGGTCCCTCCAGTCAGAGATTCTTTATGAAAAAAAAAATCCCATGATAACAGTGACAGCAATACTTTTGGTTTGTAGTATAAGTCCTATTTTTCTTCAGCTCCTGCAGGCAGAACATGAACTGTGTCTGCTCTCTTGTTATTATGGAGAGGAAAAAGCATGGAATGATGACAGGTTGTTGGCACGTGTGCAAGGAAAAAGTTTGATCCACAGTTCACTTCAATGTGAAACTTGGAGTACTTACAGGACCTTCTCCAAAGGTCTTTGGCTTTGAGTGTTAGTCAGGCCGAAATTTTCGGCACAAAACTCACTTGTTTTTACAAATCGCAGTGATGACAGGCCAAACAGCAAAGTGGGCACATACCAAGTTAAACCAAGCAAGCCATTGGAAAAAATTACCAATGAAATCAAAGGATATCACATATGATAGAATAGGACATACTGTACAAGACAGCTACTTAAACAACAATAGTCTTCAATGCCCACCAGCGATCAGCTGTCACCTACACAGCAAGGAGCCAACCACCAGTAAATTAAAAAGTAAATTAAAACTAAGACTGCTTGTTCTGTGGTAAATATTACTGACATCAGCCAACAAAAAGACAAAACCAAGTTTGACACTTTTGGTTTGATTTCAGTATTTTGATGTAAGCAATTGTTGTGACTAATGTGAAATCAATAATCGTGATCATCACCTTCGCTTGATCTTAATGCTGCTGAAAACTGTCTTCACAGAAACCTTGATCTTTTTTGTGATCTACCCAGGTAGTTTGTTGCCTAAACCAACCCAAACTGTAAGTGACAACTGAAAATGTTTTTTTTTTAAAAAACCACCATCAAGTTTTCTACTGAATGGCTGCTTGGTATGGAGCCCTGAAGGCAAACTCCCATTCTCACTAGCAAAGAAGACTCAAAATTTACCCCAGATCCATAGCAAAACAGTCACACTAGGGAAAACAGTGGTTGGACTGTGTGTGATGACCTTGCAATCTTGCTGTCTTTGAAATGGCTGCTTCAAAGACAGGGAAAAGGCCCATTACCATGCGTGCTCAGTTGTCTTCAAAGCTGAGATGGTGATAAAACAGCAATAAGAATTTGAAAGGGGTCAAGTAGGCAATTAAGTTGGCAAATCTGTTGCTGTCTGCATACACAGAAACTCACATTTAACAGAAATTCACACTGACATTTATGTTCAGAGTCCAGTTCGGCGCAGACTGACTCAGAGTGATGGCAACATGTTGGCAGAGTCCAGTCAGAACCTCAGTGATCAGACACAGAAATTCGGAAAGCGACCAAGGCTAACCGTGAAAGTGGTTTTCATGCTTCGATTTAGTTGATTTTATTTTGGAAATTCAAAGTTAAAAGGAAGAATATGAGTATAAAACGTTAAATATACTGCCGGGTCCTAACTGCATCATATTGTCACCGCAGCTATTTTTATCTATTTGGTATGGTAAATACTGTTATGTTTTATTTATTTCTTCCCTTAATAACGTTTTTCTTCTGAAGGGGTGCAGTCATATTACTTTTTTATCTCATCTTCTTTTGTTATTTTGCTTATGTAGCCATGAGAGACAGAAACAATCTGGATCTGAGGGAGAAAAAGAAAATGAGGCAGATGAGAAAGACATAATTGAGCGCGATACTGAGAGAGAAGAAGGTGAGCAGTGTGTTTGAGTGTGTTTGCGCGTGACAGAGAATAACCGACAGTGTTTTACCAGATGACAGCAGTGTGGAGGCAGCGTGTTTTGTCATTTATCACTTGGAGAGCTTGCTTGTTAGAACACACATACCATAATAGTCATTCTGAACTGAGATGAGAGGAGGCATTTCATTACCAAGTCAACACTACCAAAACATGCAGCATACAGGATAATGTGAGAGCACAAAGATAGACATACGCCGTTAACAGCACATTTAGTATAAACACACAGATGCAAAACACATCCGGCAGTTCACAAACACTTTACTGAAAGACATCAAACATATGGTTGCTTACTACAAGAGTTTTTATTTGTTTTCATTGGTTGCTTTTTGCATTTAACAGGTGCCTCGTCATACAAAGTATGGCGAGGCACCTGTTATTTTTCAACTTAATATATTTTATTAGAGCAACAAAACTGCTAATTGTTCTTGTGAAAACTTTTCAAAACCCAAACTAATATTACCAGGTGTGTTTTGTTTGATATATGACTTAAACATTTTTTTTCAATATGCACATTAATTTTCATTAATTAGTAAATTGGCCAATAAAAAATACTATACATTTACAAGTAAATAATAGCATGATCAAAAATATATTTATCCAGGTACATTCCTCATGAACATGGTAAAAGATGTTCTTCTTACTGTTCGAAACTTAGTTTCCGTTGGACTCATTGTGGTTTCACTTCGCAACTAGTTCATGAGTGGTTGCAGACAAGTTGTCTGTCATAACTAATTGTCCATACAATCGCAAGGAGGTATTCAGTGTAGCACTATATACTTCTTTGTGACCAATTTCCCCCAGCAACAGCAGGCAACCTCCCAGTACCAATGATAGGCCTGAATAACTGGCGCTTTAGCAGTCAATTTCAGAGCAATAGCCTGCAACCTCCAGCAACCACTCACAACCAGTTGGGGAATTATTTTTCCTAGTGTCCATTGGAAGATGCATGGTTGCCAGCTAGTCTTCAGGCCTGTTTGACTGGGGCCTCAGATGGCGAGCAGGCAACTCAGTTAGGGCTGCCTTTTTGTCATTATTGAGCAAGCCACCTGGGACAGAATATGCTTATTGGGGAAAATGAATTGCAAAAAATGTAATTAAAAGTAGTTTTACTCATTACTAGTCAGTGGAGCAGTACTACAATGGTGACAATTATAAAATCCTGCTAAGATTCTGGAGCTATTATAGTCAAGCTAACAATAAAGGGGCAGGGATATGAAATAAACACAAACCACAAAAGTCCACAAGGAGATGTTTCAAGCTTCAAGTTGAGAAAGCTCAGGCCCCCTTGTTTTTAAATCTAGTCTTTGGGACACAAAGGTCAGTAGATCTCAGTGACTTTGAAGAGACACAAGCAAGATATGGTGGTGTCGATCCATTAAGGAATTTAAATTCAATCCTAAAATCAAAAAGCCATCTATCGGATTAAATATCAATATGATAATGATTATTTCAGCATGTGCAGGAACAGCAGCAACCTGCGCGTTATTTATGCAGTCTAGGATCTCTTATCATAATAGCATTTATTGTCATTTAGCTATTCATCCCTGTCAATAGACACTCACATGAAACCAGCAGTTCAAGCACGAGGTGACTAATCCTGTGGTGTACTTCTCTCACTTCACATCACGTTTCCTGATATGGTTCCTACAACTGGGTTAAGCACCAATTGTGATTGTGCCTTCTGTTAATTAAAAAGATCTTTGGGGGTGACGAGCCTGCTGAGACAGCCAAGCTCTTATTGTTTCACCTTTCAAAACAGGTGAGTCACAGCTCACATTTCACTGGATAAAAGCTCAAAAGCGAGATCATGTTTTCTATTAGAAAAACAAGACTATAATTCAAAGAAGTGCTGGAATAATAGGGGAATCAAAAATAAGTTCGACTGATGAAGAGACAAACAGTTCACTGATTAGTGAAAAATAAATTATGCATGCACACGTGGATGAAACACAAACAGCAGGACGGTGTTGCGGAAAGAAGTGAATGGCACAGTGGAACGGAAGCAGGGCCATTTTAATGAAGTTATGGCAGTCATTATGTTGTCAAGAGCCCTTTGCCTCCGCGGCCATGGCTGTGTCGGCTTCCTCGCTGTGTGGGAGTGCATAGCAATGTGTTTCTGAAGGGTTTCTTGATTGAAACCACTGAGGAAAACAGGCTGTTTTCCTTTCTCACCGGACTGATGTTATTTCCTTTCCTAATGAACACAGCGATAGGTGAGGAAACACTGATGCAAGACGACCTTAAAGTTATTCTGTAATTCCTATTTTCAGGTTTTAAAAGGTTCAGCGGTTTAAGTAAACAGAAAGTCACATAAAAAATTGCGATTGGCATTGACTAATTCCTGGCATATTTCACAATTGCATCTGTAAGTGCAGAGACATGTTTTTTTTTTTAATTACAGGTATCACAAAGTAATGAGCCTTTGCACGATTGCAAAGTAATAAATACAAACTACAGAAAAAATTTTAATTTTAAGAAAAAAAGAGCTTGAGGGTAAAAATAATGAGATCTGTTGGCATAGGTTGTTTTAAATAGCTTTGATCATGAAAAACACACTGAGCTTCCTCGGTGTGTTTGATCAAAGTTTAACATCTATCTGGTTTGGTGCTATTTAAATTCAAGGGAACTTTTCTGTTTAATTTGTCGCCTGTTGCACTTCGTTGTGGATCAGACAACCAAATGAATGCAGCTTCAAAATCGGGTTCAATCCCATTAATGCCTTTGTTGTTGTGACAGGAAAGCAGACCAGACTTTAATGGAAATACCTGTATCCAAAGAGCCAATCAGTGGCTGAGCCAAGAAAACTTAGACCCAATCATTTTGTTGCACTGAGATATGCACACTAATGAAGTTAATTGTCATATGTTCTAAAGGCATTTCTACTTGTTATTACACTGAAAGGTAAGTGCACTTTTTTTTTCTTGGCTTATTGTTTCCATAAAGTGAGAGAAATTGATCGTGTCAGCACTGTGGAACAAGGCTGAAAGTCTAATGAAGTATAATGAAAGTCTAACTATGCATCAAAATATGCATAATATAATATGCATTTAAAATACATTCATTTATAATTATTTCACATACTAAAGCTGTGAAAGCCATCACATATTTTTATTTTATTATTAGGTATCAGTGGTTTTAAAACCTATTCCATCTTTATCCAACCATCCATCCAAACAAGGGACTCAAGTCATTCCTTCTCTTTGTGACAAATACAATTCACAGAAAAAAATCAATACCAACATCTTGCAGCCTTTTCACACATCATCAACCTTCACGCTATTTTTTCCACTGTTTTCTTGTTTGCTATTTTTGATAGAACACCCTTTGTTTTTTACAAAAAGATGGGGGGCAACACCCACTCAAACATTTTTTCTTTTACATCCTATTTAATTTTTTCTAGGAGATCCACTGAGGGCTATAATAGCTTAATTAGTAGACAAAAGACTAACCTCTCTATGGGAATGATTGGAATTGCGTCTCTGTATCTAGGCATCCTATTTCAGTTGTTAATGATGATAATGATGCTTCTTATTGCTGGTTTTCCAACTTTGAGTCAGTTTGTCTGATGGTTCACTGCAGGCCACAGAGAAAAACTGAAAATTTGTTAAGTTAAACTGAAGTGTTCTTTAAAAAAAAAAAAAAAGAAATCTGTAC
>VOQJ01011592.1:20686-34824 GCA_015052665.1 Apistogramma diplotaenia
AATTTTAAAATAAATTAAAATTTTCTTTAAAAAAAAAAAAAAAAGAAATCTGTACCTTTTGCTGTATTAGTATTCAACAAAACATCCAAAAGCAAGGACTCACATTACTGGAGATAAATGAAATAAAAATGCAATAAAGGACAGAAGCGGTGCAGCATGTTAGACTAACCTAGTAAAGCAGCAGCTGCACAGGCAGCATCAGTGCAGTCTGATGATGCTGATGGGATTTGCCAAAAGAAGAAGAAGAAGAAAAGAACAAAAAATTCTCTTAACCTCAAGGTTGCATGTGCTACAAAAATACAGTGTAACAACTTCAAACTATTCTCAATCACTTGATGAAGGAAATGACACAAGAAAAAGCAGCAGTATGTCACATGAATGTTAACTATAAATTCTTAATGATTCACTTGCTAAACAGTACAGTGAAGTCAAGAAGATATATCCAATCACCAGCGTAGCAACAAGTTCAAATGTGAGCTAACATTCAGAAAAAGATTATTTTGCTTATGCTCATGTCTTTTTAACTGAAGGAAGAAGCCTGTTCAGCCAAACATAATTAAAATAATTCAATTGTATGCTGTTTAGCACATGTTAACAACTCACAGCTGAATCCACAACAGCATACCCGTGGCTAGCAGGACAGCTAATGTAACAGATGAGGAGGAAGAGGAGGAAGAGGAGGAAGCTTATGGCAAAGTAACTTGAAGGTATTTCACGCTGATTTTCAGTAATAGATTTGTGTGCTTATTTGCAGTAGTTTTTAATTTAACTACAAAATGTGGAAAAGGTGACACGACTGAAAGGCTCCAATGTCACAGACATAGACATTTTGTCATTCAAATTACACCTTACAGTGCACATTAGAATGAAATCATGTTGCTATAGGCTTGGAGTAGATATGGAGACACAGCAGGGGTAACACAGCGTAGTGCAGTCATTAGTGCAGGACTCCAATCTCATTGTACAGCTGCGTAGTGACTATAAAGGCATTCTATTCTATTCTTATGTTCGGTACCACTTGCTCAGAAACTACGGTAAAACACTGTGTTATGTTACTGTGTGTAACTAGCTTGACTGTAAATAACTGCAGCTTGTAGTAGTCTATGACTCTCAAGCTGATCTAAAAGCTAAACATTTATTTTAAAAATAGGTGATGTCAATGCATTGTTTCTTTTTTATTTGATTTGACCCCATTATCATTTACAAATAAATACTTGGATGTATTTGTTACGCTATACAGTATGTTATGAAATTCAAAAAGCAAAGCCTGTTGTTGTTTCATACATGAAAGATTTATCCATGTTTGTTCCTGATAGTGAGGATTAGACCTTATTGATTTAATACCAGGAGTGACTTGGTGCTGGGCTATATCGACAGATACCTTAAGCCAAATCATCAGGCTGGAACTAGAAAAAAGTTGGACTGGTGCCTCTTTATCAAAAAGCTAAATTAGTATAGATAACAGTACATCAGAAGCCTAATCATCCCATGTTATCACGGCAACCTCGTCCCCACAAACACCACACTCTGATTGACGTCACTCATTCTGATTGGTTAATCAGCGAACACCTGTCATCTTGCTTTTAGCTTTAAAACTATGAATTGTTTGCTCATTGTACTAATTGCACCTGATATAGCCCTGTTGAAGCCAGTCGGCGAAACCGGTAAGCTAATATGTGCTGGTCCATATTTGTCTATTAAAGGACCTTTTTACTTTATTCCTCTGTGGTGAGTGCCTGTTCCATTTTCAAAGCTTTTTATCAACCACACTCTGGTTCTTCTTTCAGTAAAAGCGTAATCTTCTGAAGTGTCAGATTCAACAGTTGTTTTCTGCACAGTCTCCATGACCCATACAAACATTATATAGGCATGTGACAGTCACCTTAACATGAACAGATGAACAACCAGAAGGAATCGGTCAGCTATTCTTCTAATCTACTAGTCTTCCTTTTAATGCAAAAAAGATGCTGTATTTCTTAAGTTTCTTATTTCTTTTTCTTTTGCCTCACGGGTCAGTTCAAATTGTCTACTATAAAAGAATTTGTAACCCTGTTTACTGTTTACTTACAAAGCATAATGTATGTTTCTGGAGCTCCACTGACTGTGCTAACACAGGGCATTGTTCTAAACCTAAGCATTCCTATTTAAACCCTTCATTAAAAATGTAGGCGGAAGGTAATAAAACATGCTGTGCTACAAACGCACCGTTCACTGAGCAGCAGGAAAGTAAGGGCACGAGGACCTCCCCGGATTCAACCTGGCCTTGAAAAAAGGAGGGAGAGTGAAATGATTCAATCCTGCCTGATGGGCTTTCCTCACAGTGGACATACAAAGGACGGGTCATTCTGATGAAATTACTCTCTGGCTATGAATAAATGAGTATCTCTGGTTCAGAAATGGGAAAGGGGTCTGCATAATGTACAAATGCATGTTTCTGCAAACAGTACAAGCTTGTCAGCTATTATAAATGCACTTGAACATGCATTTTTGCATGTTCACACCTATACAATAGTGCCTATAAGGTTCTTTGCAACTGTGGACCTCCATATCCAAATGCTACACAAATGCTCCCTGCTGGAGGGACACACATGAAACCGGTGATTCAAATTGCATATAGAATCTCACCTTATTTAAAAGCAGTTATACAATTGGGAGCGCCAGCACTCAGGACGATCTCAAAGGACTACACCGTGTTCTCTGTAGGGTCTCTGTAGCTGTAATTTGTATTTTGTGGAGCAGCAAGTATAAAGTGCTACTGACCTCAAGTTGATATAGTCAGGCAGCGGAAGGAATACTTCTCTGATTTTCTTATTCACACCTTGATTCAAATCATGGAAATGAACTGAATGACGAATGGATTTGAAGCTTTTTCTAGTGTTAGTTCACAAATTAATAACGAGGTCTCAATTTGATTTTTAAGTGTTAATGTTTGGGTTAATGCTTCAGAATTATTTAAATGTACTAATCTTCCCTTTCTGTGTTTTTCAGTACCATTAGTAGACTGCAGTCAGCCACAGACCCAGGGACACAACCTTATTATGTACAGATCACAGGCATTCCCAAATCAGCCCAGAACAAATAGAGTAGCGCTCTGTTGGCCACTACTCCTTTCAACATCGCCACAGCAACCTGCCTTCATTCCATCCAATCATTATCCTCCTCTTTTATACCAACACTCTGCATGTCCTTCTTCACTACCTCTTCACCACCTGCATGGCAGTTCCATATTAAACATCAAGGATAAGGAATTATAAAAATGGTTAATAAATTGATAGAGTCTAAGTATTTTCATACATATTTCATGCTTTGTAAGTTAAGTAAAAAGTGAAAAGTAAAAAAAACCCAGTGACACCAGCATGGAAGGTGTTAGAAAGTAAGGTGCAATAGTGTGAGAGAAGTGTAAAGAAAATTACAATGTGGAGAAACAGAAAACAATCAAAAATCTTTTGCCTATATAATGTAGAAATAAGAACAAAGAACAAATTTATAAACACAAACCATTAAAAATAGAACTAAATGAGAAGAAACTAAGAAAACTGTGGAAAAATTAAAAAGCTATTAATTACACTTGCATATGTCAAATAATGCTAGCAAGCATTCGTAACAAAGTCCTGACCATTCTTTATGGTCTGACCAATACGCAGCACCCCAGTTGCTAGGCAATACTGCAACAATTCTGGCATGCCATTCAATACTAATTTACCTACAGCGTATCCAGGAAGGCACAGTGGAATATCCATTTGTATTGCTATGATGCTAACAGTGCAGATAGCGTTTTTTTTTAGTTATTGATTTATTTGCGTGGACAACGGCAACTCAGGTGCATCCTGTTTTGTATCTATCAACTGTAGTTTTGCACAGTACCAAAGTAGATGGCTAATTCTTGCTAATTACATTTGATAGAAAAAACCCACTGGTGCATCCAATTAAAACAGGGCCTGGGAAATAGCTTTTAACCTCCCACTGAGCTGTGTGCATGTGTGTGTGTATGTGTGGTCTGGGTGTGTGCTCAAGGATCCTCATGTCATGCATGAGGGAAGTCATGAATAATAGCAGGAATAAATACGAGAACGTGAGGAGAATTCACATACATGAATGTCTGAACTTAATCTATGCACACATAAAAGTGCATGCAGAATTTAAAACCCACAAATCAAAACTAAACATATTAGAGTGGACACAACATCAATGTCTATTTGGAATTTGAAGTTAGTCCCACATCAAATAATCAAAAGGAAGCAGCTGAAAAAGGCATCAGTGATAAAGCAGAGATCAATACAAAGAGACGAGCATTCAAATGAACTAAAAGTAGAAAACTGAATACAGCCGTAAAGTTACCTTGATAAATATAACATAAGAAAAATCCCAATTACAATTTTAAACTGTATTTACAGTAAATACAGCAATAAAGTAAATGTATACGTCTTCATCTACACAACAACCCTATTACTGTACATATGGACAAATTTATGCCTCTACCAACCGATTAAGTTTAGCTTTTTTCCCCAATAAATCAGGGGGAAGACACTTTTTTTTTTCATCTCTCGGCCGAAAAGAAAAAACAACCTTTCAGCATATTGTTAACTACAAACCTGCTAACCATAAGTTTTTTTAAGAAAGCGTTAGGTGAGGAATATAAAGGTGTACATTAAGGAGAAACAGTATCAGAGATGGACATAGCTTCCAGGTCTGAAAATTAAGCTAATGCTTAATTAGCTTACACCAGCATTCTTTTTAATGGCCATCATGAAGGGACTCCTCTGGTTGCAAAAAGACTTCCAGTAGTATGGACATCTCTGGGAAATGGTCCTTGGCTCCTTTTCTTGATGATTTTATGGGCTCAATCACTAGTTTCAAGTCATACTGAATAGTCCATCTTGTAAATTAAGGCCATTTTAAGAGTTAGATAGGAGGATTATCCAGAATATGCTCATGCTCACTTGTGATTGAGAAGTTATCCAAAAAATATGTGGTTTCAAAGTGAGATCCACCCCTCACTTGTTACATTACTCATTATCAAAAATGTTCCACCTTTATAATCAACTTCACAAACAACATCATCACAGTAGCTGCATCCACTGACTATGCTCGTAAATATAACATTTAATGTGTATTTTTAAAATGAGTGCATAAAATAGAACCTATAAAATATGCCGAAATAAAATAAGTGGTTACAAAATATATACATATAAAAAAAAGATGATGATAACATAAGTATATATATACATATATCACTCATCCAAATCAGTCAGGTGTTCCAATCACTTCCAATCACTTCCATGGCCACAGGTATATAAACCCAACCACTTTGGCATGCAGACTGCCTCTACAAACATTTGTAAAAGAATGGGTCGTTCTCAGGAGCTCAGTGAATTCCAGCAACGTACCATGATAGGATGCCACCTGTGCAACAAGTCTAGCCATGAAATTTCCAACTAAATATTCCACAGTCAACTGGTAGTAGTATTACAACAAAGTGGAACTGATTGGTAATAACAGCAACTAAGTCACAAAGTGGTAGGCCCCGTAAAATCACAGAGCAGGGTCAGCAGATGTAGAGGCACATAGTAAACAGGTTGTTAACTTTCTACAGAGTCACTCACTACACACCTTCAGACTTATGTGGACTTCAGATTAGCTCAAGAACAGTGTGCAGAGAGTTTCATGGAATGGGTCTCCATGGTCAAGCACCTTTACCCAAGCTTTACATTACCAAGGGCAATGCAAAACATTGGATGCAGTGGTGCAAAGCACACTGCCACTGGACTCGAGAGCAGTGGAGACGTGTTCTCCAGAGTGACAGATCATGCTTCTCCATCTGGCAATCTGATGGACAAGTCTGAGTTTGGCAGTCGCCAGGAGAACGGTACTAGTCTGATTGCATTGTGCCAAGTGTAGTTTGGTGGAGGGGAGATTATTATTATGGTGTGGGGTTGCTTTTCAAGAGCTGGAGTTGACCCTGTAGTTCCAGTGAAAGGAACTCTTAATGCTTCAGCATAAAAAGACATTTCAATTTCATGCTCCCAACTTTGTGAGAACAGTTTGGGGATAGCCCCTTCCTGTTTCAACATGACTGCGCACCAGTGAACAAAACAAGGTCCATAAAGACATGGATGAGCGAGTTTGGTGTGGAAGAACTTGACTGGCCTGCACAAAGTCAACAGAGCACCTTTCGAATTAGAGTGGAAGCTGCAGGCAGGCCGTCTCATCCAACATCATTGTCTGACCTCACATGTGCTTCTGGAAAAATGGTCAAAAATTCCCCAAAACACCACCCGAAACCTTGTGGAAAGCCTTCCCAGAAGAGTTGAAGCTGTTGAAGCTGCAAAGGGTGGGCTGATATTATATTAATTGAATTAAGAATAGGATGTCACTCAGGTTTATATGCACATATGCACAGCACATACTTTTGGAAATATAGTGCAAGCACCCACCAACCAGCAGGCTAAAATGACCCATTTGTGCACCTACAACAAATATAAGGCATAGTGTCATCTTAATTTTAAGACAGTAACATTTACTGTAATTTACATCCAAAAACCTTGAATTCTACATTATATGATGCCATCACATTGCATAACAACCCTCCTAGTAACAAGCTAAATCACAGACCAAAACAACAGGAGCGTGGCCTTCTGCAATTAAACATAAAATATGACTTTGACTTTAGTTTTTTTGAATTATTGAGTCACGTTTCTCTGAGGTAACTGATTTCACTTATCAACGAGGCATCAAAGTCCAGTCCACCATCAACCCAGACCTAAAAACAATGTTTGTGATATTAATATTTTATCGATTATTTTTTCTTTACAGAGGAATGGCATTTCAGTAGGCAGCATGAATTCCTTGAGCTGTATTTTTTAAATTTCTATATGAGAATTTTCTTGAAGAACTGCTAATATGCATATTCTGCATGCCAGATCAGGCTAATAAACACAAACACACCCACAAACAGAAACACACACATTCAGGATATAAACTGTGGATGCTCGCCACTCATACAGGAAGCACCTGTCAGCTGGTGTTGTGGGACAGCCAAGGGCTTGTTTGTTTGTTTCTCCCCCTTCTCACTCACTTTCTATGTGAGTTTGTGTATGTGTGTGTGTGTGTACCTCTGTTCACTCTACATCCCTTCACCTCTCCACTTGCTGCTCCTTCCTTCAGTCCATCTCACCTCTCTTTCTGACTTACTTCATGCAAACCATCATACTGCCATCCATTAGATCTCTCACGCTTTTCTCTGCACCTGTGACTGAAAAACAGACTCACTCAGTCTTTCTACGTCCTCCTGCTCATTACAGCCCCAAAGCAGCCACTTCATCACTGAGAAAAGGCAAAGATAAGCTACAAGAGTACACCTGTGCCTGGTATGAATGCCAAATCCAGTGTCAGTGACAGCCAATTCCAGGCCAAATAATGGAATCAGCAAACCTCAGCTTCAGACAAGTCAGCCTGACAGCTTTATCTCTCACTCGCAATTTCAAAGCACGTTACAAACCTCATTATCAAATGAGAAAAGCAATCAGTAAAAGAAAGAGAAAAATGTTCACCCCCCCAGCTCACGAGGGATTAAGTTTACTAAGCTCATTTACAGGTGGAACAGGTGGGAATGAACAAGAAACATGTTTTTATTTCACCAGCAAAATGCTGCTGCTGATTTTTTTTGACAAAAGAAATGTAAATATACAGTGTCTTATTTTAACCGCATAAAATGTGTGTGTGTGTGTGTGTGTGTAGTGTAGTGAAACAGTTCGTGATTTATACAAAATCCAAGGCACACTTAAGCAGCATGGCTACCGTAGCATTCTGCAGCAACATGACATCCCATCTGGTTTGTACTTTGTGGGGCCATCATTTATTTTTCAACAGGACAATGACCCCAAACACACCTTCAGGCTATGTGAGGGATATCTGATCAAGAACGAGGGTGATGAAGTGTTGCATGAGATGACCTGGCCTCCACAATCAGCTGATCTAAACCCAATTGAGATGGTTTGGGATGAGTTGGACCACAACGTGAAGGCAGCGCCTTCAGACTTAACTTAAGCCACATAAAAGTGACTAAGTTTAAAATACTAATATCAAATTAAAATCTTCCATTTCAATTTAAATATTTAAAAAGCCCAGCGACTGTTTCTCCTTCACTGAAATATGAAGAAAGAAATGCCTCATATAAAAACGTTGAACATACGGTGAGTCAGTTCTCACTATACTTGTGACTAAAGTGCTAGTAAAAAGTACTTGCCCCCCCCCTCCTCCCTGATTACTCAGTTTTTTTACATATTTGTCACACTTGGATATTTCAGATAATCAAACAAAAATGTAATCTAATAAGTAATTGTGCCACTCTTGGCAGCAAGAACTCCAGTCAAGGATTTGTGATAACTGAATATTTCAGATCACTGTGGAGGAAAGTTTATGTCTTCTTTTTCTGAAATGCTGTGTTTGTTTTATGCCAACTGTAAACACTCTGTCTATATTTCTATATTTTGGGGATCATCCCAAAGTTTTTTGGCAAATGTGAGATGAGCCTTTTGTGTTAAATTAGGTAAGCAGGTGTTCTCTTCTCATAACTCTCCCATGGATGCCATTTTTGCCCAGTCACTTTCTTATTGTTGAATCATGAATACTGACCTTTACTGAGACTAGCGGCGCCTGCAGTTCTGTAGATGTTGTTCTGGTGAATGAATCGCTGATGTGCTCTTACAGTAATTTTCGTAGGCTGGCCACTGCTGGGAAGATTCACCACTGTTCCAGGTTTTCTCCATTTGTGGAGAGCAGCTTTCATTGTGGTTCACTGGAGTCCCAGAGCCTTAGAAATGGCTTTGTAACCCTTTCCAGGCTGACAGATGTCAATGACTTTGTTTTTCATCTGTTCTTGAGTTTCTTGCTTTTTGGGGTATTTTAGCCTAGTTCACTTTGCCAGACATGTTCTATGTAGATATCATGCTTTTACAAGTGTTTTACTGGACTTTGGCTTTTCAAAGCTGAAAGCCACAAAGACACATAAACATGTTAAACTCAAATTTACCTTCAGCACAATAAAATTTCCCATCTTTATGATTTTAAGAAATGTTGCAGTATCAATCTGCATAGTGAAGACCAGACATCCAACAATCAGCACGTTTTTGAGAGAAGAGGGACATTAAGTAAATATTAAAACAGAGCCGAACATAATAGCAGCTTTTAGTTTGACTCATTAGGATGTGTTGAATGATGCTGAGATAAGCAGCACTCAGATTGCAGGTCAAGCCTACTTTAGCTAATGTGAAATAATGACAGTAGGAGTTCCTTTCGGAGCGCTGTTTATCAGTAAGTATTCATGACAGAGAGGATGTGTGTGTCCATGTGTGTGTAAAGTAAGTGTGTGGTCACTATGTAATTATAGATTTAGTAAACCCCAGGCTTAGTGTGACTCTATTGACCTCTGATTTGTTGGGTGGATACATAATAATGATGTGTGAGTGAATGAAGGTGCCCTGTGTGCAGCTTGTACTACATACGTACATTTTTCCACCTGTTCTCAAAGTTATTAATTTAAGTGTTACTGCTGTCATTTGTATGTCTGCATGCATGAAAATATTTTTGCTGACGATGAGAAGTCTTACCAAGTCCAGACTGTTTACATTTACATGGTGCTTTTGCAGGGCAACAGGGCCGGTTTACTTAAAAATGACACTACTGGTTCTAAACTGAATTCACAAGTTTGTAAATCAAAAGGCTGGGACCTGGGGGGCTGTGTTCCCATCTGGCCATTTCTTCACTTTGTTTCATATTTCAGTTTTTTTAACCTTTAAGTTCAGTTTTTCTTTGACAGACAGTGCTGTAGTCACACTAGGAAAAACTGCTTTGAGACCACAGCATGACTAAAATTACTGTGACCATGTTCAATGAACTTGAAACCATGTTGCCTTTGAAATGGTTACCTCAAAAATGAGACATCTGTGGCCACTTGCAGTCAGTTAGCATCTTTAAACGGACTCTGATGAGTCAAAGTTGAGACCAAATGGTAACAAAATAGAGTCAGTCTGCCACCAGTTTAAATGGGGTCAAACTGGCAATTACTTGAAATCTCTTACATATAATTGCCAATGTGGCAGCAATTAAATTTGATAAATCACTGAAAAATACAAATCTGTGGTCGTCTATTGCAAACTGCTTGCCATCTACATACACAAAAATACACATTAAATAGAGATTCTCATTAGCTGCTTAGATTTGGAGTGCAGCCAGTATCTCAAAGATCTGAAACTGAAATTCAGAACTTCCTCCACAAATAGTCATGTAGTTGCTGCAGGATGGAGATTTAACTACAAAATAACATAGAAACTAAGCAACCTTGTTTTTATGTAGGAATATAACCACAACACAACCAGTTAACCAGTTGTCAACTAGTTTAGCTGGGTCACATGTTGTACGCATCAGTGCAGACTTACCCTGACTGATCACAAAGTGTTGGCCATTTATAAATTAGATGGCATATATTTGCAAACCTTTGCCAGTCTGTCTGAAAGTGAGTGCAGTCAGTCAGACCACAGTTGTTTGGTGACAGGTTGCCTCTGACCAGGTGACCTGTGCAATCAGTGCAACTACGTGCAATCAGGGGGCTGCCACTCTGTTTTAACTATACTATCACTGACCCATAAGGGACAACAACTACTTGGTTAGGTTCACTAGAAAAATATATTAAAATGGATCCTTTTTCATTCCTCCTTTTTTCTGAGTTTGAGTGGCGAGCCCTGGCCTTTTTTTCTAACACATTAATTTTGGTTGCCTGAAAATAAAATCACAGAATCTAGAAAACAAATGCAAACAAAAGGTTTTGAATATATGTGCTGCTGTGTGTATCTGCAGAAGTGAGCTCACATGTCTGAGTGCATGAATCTCTGTTAACAGCTCCACTGTGAGTCTATAATGTTGAAATACTGCATTGTAAATTATTGACATTAAATCCATTTTATAATGCTGGCTGCCTCAGAAAAACAAAATTATGGCTACATTTGCTCTTCTGCTAATTGGAGATGCATTTATTTACAGAATTTAAAATAGTACCCTTCACAATTTTACGCTCTGATCGAGATCTCGTCTCGCTATATATTGCTTTGATCAATGATGGGAAAACTGTAAATAAAAAAATCCATCCATCTGACCCGCAATACAGTGCACTGATTCATTTGTTACTGGCCTAAGAATTAGCCCTCGTGACTTCCGACTCACTTTGCCATACCGGGTCACATACAGAAAACATGACTTAACAAGAGGGACAGTTTAAAAAGCAGAAAAATCAAACATCAAACTCATGCCATTTGTGTTTCAACAAAACATCAGCCTGATGTATGCAGACTCATTTCTATCTAGAGTTCGGTCGCTGGCTACAAGACACAGACAGACCGGATAAAAAAGACAGACCGGATAAAAAAGAATCAACACACTGCTGCATCTGTTCCCATGGTTTCACATCCCTTAACCAGAGAGGAGGCGTCACATTGCTACACAACAAAACACAGGAATTTGTTTGTTATTTTATTTAAATGTCACATTTTTGTTAAAGGCAACTGTGAAATGTCTCATTAGAGAGCCATAAGCAGGTAGCCACACCAATAAAGACAAAAGTCTACATGTTTCCCCATTAAATCCTTAAAAATACTATTAACATTATAAACACACTTATACACCCAGTGTCCAAGCACACTGAAAAGAATGTCCACATGAGGAGTGGCTATACTGTCCCATCAGAAACATCTGTGAAAACAGATTTAGGGCATCTGTTTGTTCTTGTCCCTTTTATCTAATGCACTTGGATGTTCTCGTAATCATCACTTTGTGGGGACATGAATGTGTATTTGTGTTATGTCCTGGGGACCTCCTGTGTTATGGGGACGACATACTACAGGTGTGTGTGTCTGTGTGTGGAAGAGAGAGGTATACCATATCATGCATGTGTACAGAAGAGATGCTCGAAGAACTAGATAATGTTGCTCGAACTCAGCTGATAACAGCTCATTATGTTACTGTAAGTGCAACAGAACAGAAAAAAAAGAGAAGTGGAGGAGTACTCTGTCACATTTTTACTCACCAAGGCCAGGCGGGTTTTCAGGACACGGCGGCAGTGGTTTTGGAGATGGTGTCTGAGTGTTCTCCGGCTGCACACTTGGCACCAGCTGTTCGCCTGTAGCTAGGTAGCTGGCTAATGTTGTGTTGGGCCTGGAGAGGTTGTAATAATAATAATGGTGTCCACTCCCTGCCCCACTAATATTATTCCTGGATCCGTTGCGGCCATTGTTGAAGCGGCTGAAGAGGTCAAAGCGCTGCGAGTACACATCAAAGTACAGGATCATCATGATAAGGAAATGGAGCAGGCAGAGCAGCAGCACACCTTTACAGATGCGCTCCAGAGTCCGGCCCAACATCAGCCGGGTCATGGCAGAGGAGTATGACCGTCCTGTGACGGCCAGCCACGACAATGCCGGCGTGGTGAAGTTAGGGGCAGGCGCTCATCCCAACGGATATGTGGGCAATATCAGGCTACTTTTAGATCTCTGATGAGGATATGGTTACTTCATACTCAACTATCTGACTTCAGCAGGGGTCATGGGGTCATTGATGAAAAGGGAAAGGGTACATCATCACCTACACCTGCTTTTACTAAGATATGATTTGCCAGCTTGTTTCTGGCATGTCCTGAGAGTCCCTGCATGACAAAAGTAATAAATTCTATAGTTAGTCTTTATCACAAGAGTCCTTGATCCTGCAGTGGTGAATGTAGATAAGATAAATTTAAACTAAAACATGAGGTGACTTTGTGAACATACTCATAATGTGGCAATGTGTTTAGCTGATAATCATCCAAGTGTTATGCTATAGCCGCAGCTGGAATAAAAAAGGAAGTCCAATCAATTCAATGGCTCGAACTTCGTAACCGCTGATGGCAGTGATGACAGACGTTCATCCGTCTAAGGAAGAGTGTCAGCTGACATGTCTATTGGGTTGATCTCTTTCACTGGTCAGTCAGACTTGGTTTACTGGATGGTGAATACAGTCCTCTTTAGTCTTGCAGCATCAAGCCTGGAAAGCCTCAGTCACCTGGAAGAGAAAAGTTAAATATAAGATAAGAAATTCTTTAAGATGAAACCATATCATTATTTACTTAATTTTAACCACACACACCAATTATATTTTTTCACTAAAATTGGTGCCATGTGCTGTTAAATAATGTTAACATTTTTGGCTGCTTATTTAAACAGGAGCAGGTGACATGCTATTAATTATAGCTGCACATTTACACTCAGTACAGTAACTTGTTGCACCATTTGCTGCATAAAATCAAACTGAGCGTCATCGATCTTCCACTGGCATTTTCTGTATTCTGTGACCTTGTGCTTATTTGAAATGCCTGGCTTAAAAGGAGTGAAATAATTTTAAGAATTCTCTACCCAACAGAGAAAGAGGTACACATGAGGATTTGGCAAAAACAGAAACAACAATGAAAGCATCTACAGATGCAAACAAATACCAAGCCTTGATGGGGGCAGTTCAGCCAAATTGACATGCCAAGTCAATTTTCCAGTCAAGTGGTTTAAAAAGCATTTATGATAGAATGAGAAGGCAAGTGGGAATACACAATGCAATGAACATGTGAGCAAAAGGAGAGAAAGAGGGAGCACTTAGAGCATTCCCACAGGCGAATCTCAGTGAAGGTTTATAGCTTTTCCAATCAATGACAGAAAAGCAGGAGATGAGGTTGAAGATGATAAAAACCTTGAAAACCACCAGACTTTCTGATGAAAAGAAAAAGAATTAGAGGGAAAACACAGAGGCGGTAATAGATATCTATACACAAATACTGGTACGAGACTTTCAGAGAAAGTTTTGCATTTAAAAAAAATTATTGTGTCGACAACTCTCACATTGAATACAAAAGACATGTTGACGATTCTTAAGTGAAGCCCGCTAGGTTTTGTAAAACACTGTTAAAAAGTCAGAGCAGATGTCAGCATCTTCGCCAATAAAGAATTTTAAAGTCGATAGTGGATCTTTTAAGTAAACACTGATTATTTGAAAATTATATTTTTTCATCCAGTGGCCTTCCACTTTATTCGGAACACCTGCTGAATTGTTCATTAATGCAAAAACCAGTC
>VOQJ01011595.1:0-17092 GCA_015052665.1 Apistogramma diplotaenia
TGCATACCTCCAGGTTTGGGGAGCATACTTAAAACTAGTTGAAAGTATGCTCCCCAAACCTGGAGGTATGCAGATAGGCACCGTGGGACACCCAGTGCACTAATTCAATCAAACCTGGAGAAGCTGGTGAGGGCTCTGGGGAGAGCTCTCGTTTCTTTGTTAAAGGCTGGGCATGCTGGAAAAGGTTTGCCTCAATATAAAGGCCCATCCCTCAGAAAGTGTCGTGGTTCCAGCAGTGTCCACAGTGATTTCTCACTGGCCCTTGTAAATCTGCCAGAACGTAGATATATCCATGGCAGGTCTCCAAAGTGAACAGCCTCTAGCATGTGAGAACAAGGCAGCTAAGTGAAATCAGCAATTCAGAGACTTAACTTTGAGATAAGCATTGATTAGACTGGGCTGCAAAGTGGAACTGGGCTCATGCCTGAAAACCCGGTTGAGCTTGACTCCAGTCTGCAATATCTGATACATATTACAAGCTTTGTACTGTATTCCTCTTTCAAGGAACAGAAAATGATCACCAAATACACAATGAAAATTACATCCTAAATTGATGCTCTGAATAAACAAAACAATGAATAATGATTTTTTTACATTTCTTTCTAAAGCTTATTCACTATTAAAGTTGAAACTTAATATTTCCATATCAATGTTTGCAAAGGGTTGTCTGAGTCGCTCTTCTTCTGGTCCCTCACCCAGTACCCTATCAGGGGACAAAAGCGCCACCCAGAGGAGGTGCTGTAGGTGTCATTTGCAGTGTATGTTGGATGATAGCCCTGGTGGACTGATCCCCAGCTACCGAGGGTGGTGATTGGGACGTGGAGCTGGGTTCTCTAGTGGGGAAGGAGCCTGAACTAGAGCATGATGTTGAGAGATACTGGCTAGATATTGTCAGGTCATAATCTGCGCATGGCCTGGGCTCTGGAACCAGTCTCCTGGAGATTAGCTTGGCTGTGTTTCCTTCATGAAAGATAGTGAGCATGGGTGGGTAACTTTTGGCTTGCTGCCTGTATGTTGCAGTTTTTACCGGTGGACAAGAGGGTCGTTTCCCCGTGCCTTTGGGTTGGAGAGGGGTCCTGACTGCTGTTAGTGCTTATGCACCAAAAGACTAGCTAAGAGTACCCAGCCTTCTTGGAATTGCTGGGGAGGCTGCTTGTGGGTGCTCCATCTGGTAACTTCTTAGTACCATTGAGAGGAATGGCATCCCTGATCTGAACCTGAGTGGTGTTCTGTTATTGGACTTACGTGCAAACCACAGTTTGTCCATGACAAACACTGTGTTCAAACATAAAGATGCCTATAAGTGCACGTGGCACCAGGACAACCTAGGTCATTGGTCAGTGATTATTTTTGTAATCATATCATCAAATCTGAAACTGTACATTCTGGACCTGGTGATGAGAGGAGCTGGGCTTTCACCTGATCACCACCTAGTGATGAGTTGGATCAGGTGTTAGGGGAGGATGCTGGACAGACTTTATACACCTAAATATATAATAAAGGTCCACTGTCTACAAGCTCCACCCACCTCCAACAGAACTTTGACAACATTCTGAGGGAGGCTGAGGACAATGAGTCTGAATGGACTATGTTCTGCATTTCCAGTGTTGAGACTGCTGCTCAGTGCTGCAACTTGAAGGTGATAGATGCCTGTCGTGGTGGTAATCCACAAACCAGATGGTGGAGGCCGCAAGTAAAGAGAGCTATCACACAGGAGTCCTGCTGGGCAGGTTTAGCCTGTGGGGGTTTGAAGGCAGCTCATAGGTACTGGCAGGCCATGTGCAATGTAGCTCAGGTAGTAGCTGAAGGAAAAACTCTGGTGCGGGAGGAGTTCGGTGACACCATGGAAAAAGAATTTCAGACTGAATCAAAGCAATTCTGGCAAACCATTAGGTGACTCTGAAGAGGAAAGTGCTGCTCTTCTCAAGCAGTGCATCATGGAATGCTGGACCAGCTTTTTATACTCTCAAAGAAATTCAAGTGTGTGTGGGAGTTTGCCTTACCAGTCTACATGTGTTTTCTGGACAAGTATGGAGTGTCTGTAATAACTTATATGTCTCTGCAAATTGCCACTGTCCATAACAACTGTTATGAGAGCAAAGCATTGCCAGCAATAAGTCAATCTCATCTTTGCTTTTTGTGCATGAAATGGCCCTCCACATTTTTTTCTGGTTGGTTCTCAGCCAAGTGTGAAGCAGCAGGTATGAGAATTAGCACCTCCAAGTTTGAGGCCATGGTCCTCAGCTGCACTCACCCTACTGTAGGTCATGATGACTTGCTACCCCATGTGGAGGAGTTTAAGTGTCTCAGGGTCTTGTTCAGGGAGAGCGAGGGGAGCAGGAGACTGACAGATTGGGACTGCAGCTGCAGTGATGTGGATGCTGCACCGGTCCATTATGGTGAAGAGGAAGCTGAGAGTAAAAGCAAAGCTGTTGATTTACAGCTCGATCTATGTCCCTAACCTCACCTATGATCACAAGCTCTCTGTAGTGACTGAAAGAACGAGACTGCACATACAGAAATTAGCTCAAGAATCTCAAGAATCTGACTACCACAGAGTCTGACCGCCACAGAGTCTGACTGCCACAGAGTCAGAATCTGACACCACGGTGGTCGACTCATCTCAAAAGGAGATGAGGGAGCCTACAGAGAAGACTCAAACCTGCTTCTGACCTTCTACCGCTCATCCATTGAGAGCTTGCTGACGTACTGTATCACAGTATGGTACAGCAGCTGCACTCAGGCAGACAGAGAGAGGCTTCAGAGTGTAGTCAATACAGCACAGAGGATTGTTGGCTGCCCTCTTCCCTGGCTGATGGACATCTACACCTCCTGCTCCCTCAGCAGAGCCAAGAACATCATCAAGGACACCTCCCACCCTGGCTTGACCTGTTTGACCTGCTGCCCTCTGCAGGTGCTACAGGTGCATCAAAGCCAGAACAAACAGACTTAAGAACAGTTTCTTTCCCACAGCAATAACCACCCTGAACTCACACACTCTATAACTGTGTAATGCCACATATTTGTGCAATATTATTCACACTGGACAATATCGATCACTCTGTAATTTGCAATATCTGATATTAATCCACTAGTGAGATATCCACCACCTATTAGATGTATATACCTATATTATCATCATTGTTTTTTAAATTACGGTATATGTTTCGTAACCATTATTTTATTTTGTAAAATGCACTGAACAGGAGTGGCCCTCTAATCTCATTGTACAGCTGTATAATGACAATAAAGCCACTGTATTCTATTCTATTCTATTCTATTCTATTCTATTCTATTAGGACGCCTCTTGGGTGAGATGTTTCAGGCAATTCTACAGGGAAAGACCTCGGGGTAGAAGCAGGGCACGCTGGAGAGTTTGCCCCAGGATGAGGTGGAGGAGGTGTCTGGGGAGAGGGAGGGCTGAATTTCTCTGCTTAAGCTGCTGACCCCATAGCCTGGTCCCAGATAAGTGGAAGAAAATGGATAGTTGGATAGAATGTTAGAAAATATTCTCTGTTATAATCCACAATTCTCTTAGGACTACACACAGCTAGTAATAATTTCTAAAGCATATTTTTGGGGTCCTGCAGCAGATATCAGTTTTGTGAATTTTCTTGGAAAATGTCGAGCAAAAAAACACCACTACAGACAGATATTTTCACAGCAACAAGGATGATGCAGGATGATTTCTGCATTCTGAGAACTAGCATAAAACAGGGCTTATTTTATATATAAATAGTTTACTGTGAAGGGCAGAAGGGACAAATCCACTATGTTCAGCTCAGTTTAGAAAAACGCCCCATAATATAAACAAGGTTTGTTGTTAGTAACATAGAGTATATGACTAGGCCTCCATCATAGCAGGTACTGAATACAACGAAGCATGATCATGTACAGTGTTAGTAACCTAATATAAACCATCTTCTAACAAACAGCTTCTGCTGCGTGTTGCTGACAACAAACCTTGTTTTTATTACAGGAAGTATTGTGAAAATGCACATGCTCCACATATAATGTACAGTTATGGCACAAAGAAAGTACACTCTGTATGGTTTTAGGTATCAGGGCATATTAAATACAACTGGAACAACAATATGACATATTGTACTCTGTCTTTATTTTTTTTAACATAAACTAAGCCAAAATGCAGAAGCAACACATGGAAACTATGTACAGCCCATAATTTAATTGCTTATAGAACCACCTTTAGCAGCAGTAACTTGAAGGAACTTAAAGTAATAATCTTCTGTATGACTTTATCAGTCTCTCACATAGTTGGGAGACTGATCATTTTGGCTCAGTCTTCTTTACAAAGTTGCTTTAGTCTGGACTTTGACTGGACCATTTCATGCCTGGATTCTTTTCTTCATGATTTCTTGCTGTGCTTGAGATCATTGCCCTGTTTCATGACCCTACTTGGGCAAAGCTTTAAGTGCTGAACAGATGGACTCACATTTGGCTCTAGAATACTTAAGTATACAGAGGAGTTCACGATCGACTCAGTGGATGCAAGGTTCTCAGGTACTGTGGCCTTAAACCCTTAACCCTTCCCAAATTGATGGAATTTACCATTATTGCTGATGTTTTTCCTCCTTCACATTTTGTTAACATGCACCTGAATCTTCCAGACCATCAAACTGGCAAAGCTTCTGTTTTTTTTAGGTGCATCACATTTATTAATGATCAGTTAATCAAATGCATTTGATTAGCAGCACCGGGCTGCTACTTATTCACTTAAGTGCTATTGAAACAATAAGGGTGTACATAGGTTTCACACACTGTTTCTGAATTTTATCTTAATTTTTGTTAATTAAATATTTACACAGTATAATATGTCATGCTTTATAGTTCATCAAAGGCAGTATTTACCTAATTACTATTATTATATTTATTATGTCCCATTATGTAAAACCATACTGTGCTTTCTTTTTTACCATGACTGTATATCTTAAATCTAGAGTCCCTCTGCTATTTGTAGACTGCTGTGATAGAAGTCAGGGAGCAGACAATGAGGAAATTACAAGAAAGGCACATTTTAGTAATTTTGTGCACAAAAGATTGTACTTGCATATGTAATATAATTTACCTCCATGTTTTGACAAATGTTGACCCACATTACCATAATTCTTGGCCACAGGATTCATTCCCATGTTATGACTAATTCATGCAGATGGAATAAATGGCCCAAAATCAAGCACTAAGGAGCAGCCTTTGAATCACCGAGTACACTACATCAACTACTATACATAGTGTATTATTTTCAGCTCAATAACCTACATGCAAAATACTGAAATAATACTACCACTTTTTTGTCCTCAGTACAACAGGCTATGAACTACAAAAGCAAAAGTCATTCTGATCAAAGAAGCCATCCTCAAAGTTTGACAACTGACATTTGATTGGTCTCTATGTGCAAGAAGCAAACTGAGAGGGGACGTTCTTCAAGAAGACAACTTGGCACAAGCAACAGTGCAGGCTCACCAGAATCAATCAAGAGATCAATAGTCTCCTATTGGTTACACCACAACACATAGTTTGAGAAAAAAAAATTGCGCTAATTTTGCGTCATAATTATTACTGATCACACTTAAGCATTTAATTATTATTTGTAATCACCAATTTACTTCTCTCTAACAGTGTAGCACCCTAAAAACTCAAACCAGCCACAAAGGGTTGCATGTTGCACGTGCTTCTTCAGAGAAAAGATTGATGGAGATTTGCTGATTCAGTAAATACAAAACGGGTTGCATGTTTGAGCCTATATGTCAAGTCACAGAAGAAGCATGAATCATTTATTTGCTGCTGGATTTTGCTCACAATCTCTGTGTGCTCTTCTCTAAGCTGACTCCACAACTGTGTTATTTGCCTACCTATGGGTTACTTTCATAAAAATTTTATTGTACATCACCGTCAACCTTATTACAACTGGGAAGGGGTGTTTACATTGCTGACCTGGGCTGGGAAGTCTGAATGTATAATCTTTCCAGCTAAATAGCAGGCACAATGAACATATTTCATGCGAGAGAAGGACTGGTCTATTCTCCTGGGCTTCTCAATAAGCGCTTATCATTTACATATGAATTAACAGGCTCTATTAGGATTGAGATCGGTATATGATTATCTAATTTTCTATCAAATCAATACCTTACTATTTTAGAATGTTTAAATAAGTGTTGAAAAACTGGTAAAATATATTTTTTATTATAGGATAAATTGTTGCTGGCAATTTAACACTTACTATACTGATTTATAGACAAAAAAGTAGTTTACAGAGTTTTGTAAGAATCTAATTTATTTTAAACTATATATCATAAACTAAGTTGGATGTAACAAAAGTGTAAAAATGATTTTATAATTTTATGATTTCCAATTTCTCATACTTATTAAGCTAGTTTATTGTATCATTACATTTAATGTAACAATTCTAAGGTGACTAACAGTGAATGGGCTATAAGCTGCTTTTATTTCAGAGAAGCGGTTTGTGCAATCACACTTGGAAAGCAAAATGTGGTTTAATATGTTATGGTTTTGTTTTTACAAATACTGTGGGAGTGCCTCTTTTTACTGAGTTCTGGAGCCTGACTCACCATCGGGCTGAATACCACAGGCTGGCCGTCAAAACAGCAAACAAGTAATGGCTGTGAGAGCACTAAGTCATTTTCACCACCCACCTACTGTATATACTGTATCACTTCCAAAATATATGTGATGACATCAATGTGAGGTAGTTTGCACGATATTTTGTTTATTAATGAGGTGTTTTTAAAAGACTGGGCTGATCTAGCTTTCTGTCTTTCTACATTTCTTCTGGCTCACATGTTGTTTCCCACATACAGAAAGGAAGTGGGGGATGGTCAGATTAGTTTGTTGCCTAGCGGTCAAGGACAGTGACGACATAACGCCTGCGTGATGCCATGGTTTCTGCCGGTGAAGCGAAAGGTAATTTAATGCCTGAGTCAAGTATCAAACAGTGTGAGCAGGAAGCTAGATGACTGCTGGTGATTTGCAGGAAACAAAAGGAAATAAATAAATAAAGAGAAATAGAGCAGAAATGTTCACATGAATGCAAAGCCATGTCTGATCACATTAGGGAGGTTGATGGTTTGTATGAGTTTTTAAAAAGCAAACTGAGTTCATGAGACTCCTGATCACTGCGCGTCTCATTCATGAATGTGAAACATGATGATATCCAATAAAGTAAATTAGTAGCATGTATAATTAATTGAATTTAGATTGAGTATATTGTCATTAGTCCTTCAACAACTACCAATTACAATAGGCTTAGGCATATAAACAATGCCTAATTCAGCCAACACCACATAGAAACAAATTAGATCTGCAAGTTAACAGCTATCCATGGGCTGTGTTTTTGAAAATCCCTTCAGTGCCATGTGAACATAATAATATGTTTTTGTTTTGTTTTTTAAAATTTTGAAATTGCTTGTGGCCTTGACTGCAGTCTTAATGTGGGAAATACAAACGTTGTGGGTCTTTACAGAAACACTTGGCCATCTCTGTCCCATTGATGTCACCAGCCGAGTTCTTTTCAGGACTACTTGGCCCTTATCAAAAACACACACCAGCAGTGAAGGTAGGTACACTTCATTGAACTGAAAATAAACAATATCAAAGGCCTCATTTTAAAGTAGCAACAGTGGAGATGCTGGTACAAATAAACATTTGAAAAGAGGTTTTGGAGTTCATTTGTCTGAGTAGGTTTAGGGAACAAATATTCAAGATTGTAAAACATTCAGCCACTGTTGCGAATCCATAAATTCTTTTTTAAACTATTAACTTTTAATAATTATGTTTATTAATTTTAAATGGACTCATATAGAATCATATGTAGTGTATTCTATCTTTGTATCCTTTTGATTGAATGCATTATTGCCATGTTTTAATCCATCCCAGCTCACTTTCTATCAGTTTATCCTCATTCATATACCCTCCCATACTTTATTTACACCGTCTTGATAATCTTACCCCCTTCGTACCTGTGGCCTCCACCATTCCCTCAAGAATAACCACAATCTCGAACTCCTCCTTTTCCATTTGCGCCAGTGACATTTCCCAGAAGGGGCTCTTCTCGTTTATTTCATGAGAGATGATGAGTGGTGAGACCAAGAACAGCCGGTCATCTCCTGTGTCAAAGCCGATGTTGATGTCAGTCTGGTTGAGCGGGATGAACTCCCCCTCTTTGGTTTGTTGTGAGCGGATCAGCTTTGCTCGAATTGATGCCTCGACAATGTGAGAGTTCCTCAGGTCCCCCACCCGAAACATCAGGCACATCTTGTTATCTCGCACCGATATGACAGCATTGTGTGAAAACATGAGGGTCTCTGCACGATTCTTTGGCTGTGAAATCTTGACAAACATGCATCCCACCATCATGGCATTAACAATGGAACCCAAGATGGCTTGCACCAAAAGCAGTATAATACCTTCAGGGCATTTTTCTGTGATTACACGATAACCATACCCA
Organism: Apistogramma diplotaenia; assembly: GCA_015052665.1. Classification (NCBI taxonomy): domain Eukaryota; kingdom Metazoa; phylum Chordata; class Actinopteri; order Cichliformes; family Cichlidae; genus Apistogramma; species Apistogramma diplotaenia. The sequence goes on from VOQJ01011595.1 coordinate 8,483, forward strand.
ATGGTGGTCTCCGTTTCAATGGAGAAGAGGAAGGCTGAGACAAAACTATTGAGGTTCTCCACACAGGGGGTCCAGCCCTCCTCATCAGCATGCACTAGATCCCCACGGATGAGAGCGATCAACCACCACAGAAACCCAAAGAAGAGCCAGTTGACTACATAGACCAATGTGAAAATAAAGAAACTAAGACGCCAGCGTAGGTCCACCAACGTAGTGAACAAGTCACTGAGGTAACGGTAGGTCTCTTGCACGTTTCCGTGATGAACGTTGCATTTGCCATCCTTTTGCACGTAGCGCTGACGCGGCTTCTTTACTGGGTCAGATATCAGGTGGGTTCGCTCTGTAGAGATCTGAGGCTCCCTCAAATGTTTGGGAAGCTTCTTCACCTATGTTGCGGAAAGGGAGACAGAGTGCCAAAGTAAGGAAAAGAAATACGGTTAAAGTAAGCATGCAAAGACAGAGTGAAAGGAGTATTTTATCCACACTGAATATGTTAGGTGTCATGTCCTGGATGATGTATGTGTTAACCTTTACTGGAGTATGTGATTTTCTATCAGCATTTACTAAACCCCACCTGAGGTAAGGGAGAGAAGGTAATGGAGGTAAATTAAATTAAGCACAGTTATAAAGTCACTTTGTGGATGTCAGTGTATACACAGAGGGCAAAAACGAAACAGAGACTAAGGACACATCAAGAACACAAGGACATCCAGGTCTTTGTCTATGTTGGCCGAGCTCCAATGAGGCAATCTGGCTCCACAACTGTGCCCGGCCTTTATCCCTGTCCCCTGTGTTCTTTTGCACTCTTTGGAACATTTGCAACCTCAGACAGGAACGGATCTTCCATCCCTCTTTAAAAAGACCCTTAGAAAGAGTGGTGTATGCCTGCAGAAACACCCTATACTTCTATAAGTGTAGGGTGTTTCTGCAGGCATACACCACTCTTTCTTCCTTATTGCAATACTGCAGATTTTAGTTGTTTACTTGTGGCTAGAAAATGCAACATCTCACGATCTAGCTATAAATTCAAGCATAGATTGCAAAGAAATTATTGTTTTAAGGTCTCTGTCTTAGACAAATAAATACATAAACACTAACATATGTCAAACACAAATGTTTAAGGCACCTTTCAGAAAGCAAAAGGACACTTGTAGTGCCATTGATTGTAATCCCTATAAAATAAATTCTGCCCATTTTTTTCCCAAATAATTTTACTCTGTCAGCAGCTTTTTAACTGCTGTCCTGTTTATATGTACATTAGGTCACATTTACAAAGTATTGATTTACTAGATATAGATTTGAAGTAATCAGTTTTTAGGAACATTCTGACAAAGAAGAACTGAAAGACTATTCTTATTGATCTGCATAGCAATTAGTGGCTTGATGACAGTGCATTCACTAAATGTCAATGGGTTCCCTTATTACAGACCACACTCGGGGAAAGCAAATCAAATAGTCATCCAGAATACAGTCAGACCGCCACTTTTGAACTTTTTTACTCCACTGACAAGAAGACTTAACGCATGACCTCATTTTTCAAATTGTCAAAACACAGCTCTTAGATGAAAAACAGCCAAAACAGTCATACTCATTTTTACACTCTAGACTGGGTTAATTGAGTGATAGATGAAGCCATCACAGGCAGTGCTGCCCAATCTCTGGCCTTTGTAATCAATACTGTCCCTGTGGGCGATGGCTCTTAGAACAAATTCATTAGCTGTCTCTACATGTTACTAGTAACTAGTGGGGGTTTCCTCTCATTGAGCCCTTCTGGACAAGCTTGAGTAATCTGCACGTTTCAGTCAGCTTGGGAATTTAAGATGGATAATCATTCCACTAGTTATTTGGAATGGCTGTTTATAGCTGCCATAGTCCATAGTATTTATTTAATCTATTAAATGATTAGTCAGCGCATCTACTTTTTAGAGTGGATAACAGCTTGATACCTTACACCAGTGTGAGGGCCAGATGCTCTTGTAAAGTAAAATTAATTAATATAGTACCCTAAGTAACACATTATCATTTGATATATCAATTTTCCTTTCGGACTCCTAATATTTTTAACGATGTGATATGCAAGTCTTTCATATCATGTTCTTTTCTGTTATTTTCATAGCTGTTATGATGTCATCACAATTGTGTGCAGTTGGAAACAAATAAAATGTTGCGTGAGAATGATCTTGGCACAATCTACTTTTCAGAAGGTGTTTTTGTTGTAGATTTTTTAAATGAATATAAAATCATGAAGAGTTTAGATGCAATTTTTTTGTCTGGATTTCATGGTAAATTTTAGTAATTTCATTTCACAGGCAATTTGGGTTCCTTTTTGTTCCAAAAATGTAAATATAGTAATTTATCTCCTTCTTAATAAATAATATTTTGTTTGAGGCAACCAGCAAAATCTTCAGTTCATCCTCTGCTCAGCATGAATGAAGGCAAAGGGTACAAATATAAAAATACCCTCACAGGCCAGGGAGTACTACTGCGTTTCTATTAGTACCTACTTAGCGCAGGTCGACTCGACTCCACAGGACTCGCCACATCTTTTTGTGTTTCCATTACAATTGAGTAACACATCAGTGTGGGTGGAGTCGATATAGCAGCGTGGGCAGTAATCTCTTGACGTTTGATCACCGAACATTTTGTCTACACAAAAGAAGTCCAGACTCACCTTCAACTGTGTTTACAATCTGATCACCACCAACAAAAGCCAATGTTGTGCCAAAGAGTGATGATCTGTCATAAAGAAATTTGGTGTTTCTAAGTGCTTTTATGTGTAATGCCTTTGTTTATATTGGTAAATAGAGTGCAGTCCACATGATTTATGACGGGCTTAATGAAGAAATAACCTGTTTGCAATAATCTTTAGAAGTCTGCATTATTGTACCTATAATCAATCCAGTGCTTTATGGCCACTTAAAATATCTTTATAGAACTGTGATGTTATATTTACTGCAATTTCAGGAGCGCTCTGAGCCAGATTTCTGTTTAAATAGACAATTTTAATGTCAATTTTTATCTTCATATAAAGGAAGATATACAGTAAAAGCCACTTTGCCAAAAACTGATCGCAGCTTCCACTTTGTGATATAAATGCTGTTTCTTGCTCAAAACTACTTGATAACATTCATGAGAGATATGTTTGACTTATATTTCACAGATTATGGGTCAACAAGTCATTTACAGCTGTTAAATTCCAGACAGTCATTCTTTGGAAAATACTGGAAATCGCTTTTAGGCAGAGGATCACTTTTTGGCACAGCAGGCCCCTCAGTGCCTGAAGTTACATGGTCTGATCTTGCATTCTGATTTGTTCTAGGGTGATTGAGGCATTTAGGGGCAATGGGAAGTCGTGGTTGGAAGCTTTTGATAATTCAGACGAGTATTTAATGGCTTATGACAATTGATCGGTCTATAGTCCCTGTTGCAGTACTTTTTGAGGGGCTGGATGGAAAGCTATGGTGGGCCAGATGTGGCCCAAGGGCCGCCAGTCAACATTCCCTGCTTTACACATTCACCTCATTTTCTTAAGAGATCAGTCTGCTTTGTTTCAACAACATTTATATATCCAAATACCTTTCTTCCCCCCCAAAATGAGGCCCAAGTCCTACACATTCTCATGTTGTCCCACTACTCTCTCAAATTTAGTCTTAATGTAAGTTATAAGGACTGGGGAAAATACAATGTGTGTATTGTACAAATACCTGTGCAGGGGTGACTCCTATCTCCATGTTGTGGTCCATTAGGACTCGAGAATCTCCTGCCATCCTCAGCTGGAGCTCACCTGTAAAAAGTGAAAAAGTAAATCATGATTTGTAAAATACTGAATGCATTTCACAGATATTTCAAGTACAACAATGGTACAATACAACAAAACAATAAAGGTTATAGCTCTTTTACTGACAGATAGGGTAGTGGTTCTGAGTTGAAAAAGTGTAGGGTCCAGACTAGTGAGGAGTTGCTGCCCCATGTGGATGCATTTAAGTATCTCAGGAGGGTGGTGGGTCTGTTCCCTTCTTTCAAAGACAGAGGTGAAATTTTTTTGTTTACTGGTTGATCTTCATCACAAAGGGTTTCTAGGTTGACTCTTGGGACTCATTCATTCAGCACTCACATTGAAAGGAACCAGTCTGGGCATCTGAGTAGGATGCCTCCTGGACCCCTCTTAAGGCAAGGTGTTTTGAGCACCCGAAATACCGCACCTTTAAAAATCCTGTGCCTCTGCTCGCTTGGGAGGCAGTGGCTGCGTAGAAGATCTAGGTACCTCTGCTCAGACTACTTTGAAATTGCGTGGATTTGTCAATATGTCACTGTTTGCTAGATGCTTTAATAAGAAGCCAGAGAAACGTATAAGGTTCAAAAGGTCAAATGATTGCAGATGGAATTGTTGCAATGTATTTTTTTTAAATGTGAGCAGAGATGGCACAAGTACTGACAGTCTGGACTTAAATAGAAATACAAATACTTGTGTTAAAAAAATACTTTGGTTAAAGTTTAAGTACTGGTTCAACTTCTTTACTTAAGTAAAAGTAAAAAAGTACAGGCTCTGAAATGTACTCAAAGTAAGAAAGTAAAAGTTTGAGGTTGTATAAATGTTGAGTTCAGTGAATGAATCTCAGCATCATCAGCTTTGATTGAAACTCATCTCTGCTACACGTCCATGGTCAGTTACAGGTTACAGTAGAAGTAACTCTGACCATGAACACAGCCTCTGTGCACCAGTCCAACACAGAGCTTTACTGTAAATATAGAGCAGCAAACTGAAAATACTAAACTGCAGAATTTTCATGCAGTCTTTCAGTTACACAAAGTTAGTGTTCCTCAGATTGTTTTGCAGATCTTCCCTTTAAATCTAACCTCTCTGCTTCCTCTCCTGTCCTCTGTTTTAGATCTCTGATTGAACTTCTCTCTCTTTTTGCCCCCTGAAAACACAACAGCTGTTCTTTTAGCTAGCAGGCACACTGTGTGACAAACTGCACACACTTTTTGTGTGTTTGCTGAGATTTGTTGAGCATTTAGAAATGTTGGATTTAAAATTACCTGGCACACATTACTTGCTTTATTTTCACTCCTCTTCAGTAGTGCTAGCTAAGATGCTGGAAGTACCATGACCACAACAAACAGATATCTGCCCTCAGTCCAGTTCCCTGCAACCCCTGATTATAGCGCTATAAATGATTCATAAATTATATGGTTTTGCCTGTTTAATCTGTTTGTATGTGATAAAACCTGGGGTTGGAGGATATGAGTGTCTCTTATGCGTTATTTTTCCGCCATTTATGGTCACATCCTTTGATGCTTAATGGCACAGTGACCAGAATTGCAAACTTCTCTCAGATACATTAAACCTAAAGTAACAACTCTGTTAGAAAATGTAAGAAGTAGAAATTATGGATATTTGTGTAAAAATGTAGACAGTAAAAGTAAAAAGTAGTCAGAAAAATAAATACTGAAGTAAAGAATAGATACCTGAAAAATCTACTTGAATACAGTTACAAAGTATTTCTACTTCGTTAATTCCCACCTCTGAATATCAGTACAAAGATTTTCATGCAAGCAATTCCAGGCATGTAGATGTGTGTGAGAAATTGTTATATGTTAATGTTAACATCAGCTTAGCATTGTGGAAGCATCTCTATATGTTGGACAATGGTCTAAAAAAAACAAACAACTATTGCTGCAGTTCTCTGGGAGAAAATGCCTTGTTGAAGTCAAAGGAGAATAGCCAGACTGCTTCGAGCTCATAGGAAGGAAAGAGTCATTTTAATAACCCCTTGTTACAACCACGGCATGCAGAAGAGCATCTCTGAATGCACAACATGTTCAACTTTGATGCAGTTCGACTACAGCAGCAGAAAATCACACAGGCCCCACTAGTCCCAGGTGAGAGCAAGAAACATGAGATCCACATTATTGATGTTCAGTCCGCAGAGAAAAGCAGCGACTTATAATGCTAACATGTCAATAAGGAATTTTGTCTATGCCATGAGCAATTAAGGCAGCTCTGAAGGCAAAAGGAGGTCCAAGCTGCAACTTGTTAGGTGAACTTAATAAAGTGACCATGAGTGTATTTTTGTTAGCCTTTATCATTGAGAACATATGCACAGTATATTAGTATTTAACACCACTGTGCTGTATTATAGCCAAACAGAGCTAGCATGATGGCCGAACTCTGCTAGTTTTGTTAATGAGAAATGCATGTTGCCAACAAGAACACTAAAAATGTCAAAAGAATTTGCTGACTCTGTAGTTAACCTGTTTTACTAATAACTGTACCGGCAATGCAGCATGTGCATGTAGCATGACTATTTTTCATGGTTATGTTTTGGTACACACAGCACAGGGAACATTTGAGGTCAAGGCTGAATCACAAAACAGGATGTGAGCATTTGTTACATAAACTTAACCCCACATGGGGCTGAAGATGTCAACTTTGAGGTACTGAAAAGAGCATTTCCAAGAATTCCATTTCTTTTAAAATGTGTTGAACAAAGCAAATCATTTTTGTTCAGAATCTGAACAACCTGCGGAAGACGAGTCAATTTGTATCCAGCTCAGACCATTAAACATTTAACTATGACCACCCTGCCAAGTAAGACCTAAGCAAGGGATTAGCTGATCACATCACATGAGTGCTGGGAGGTGACCCAGTACCCAGTGCTGATAAATTTGCCTGGACGATGAGGCTCAGCTGCACATTTTATTTTAATGATGTCATTTTCCCAAGGAGTAGGGTCCTCATCATCATCATTGCCAGTTCTTCAGACTGCATGTGCCCACTTGCACACATAGCGCTCTCCATAACACACACACACACACACACACACACACACACACACACACACACAAACTTTTCACTCTATTTATCATTCTTCCCATTAAAGGGAGCGATTATTTTCTTAATCAGTTAGTGGCAGAGAAGTAAATGCACTCAGTTGTTTCCCTTACATTCAATCTAATACAACACGAGTATACATATTACCTTTGTGGCTGTTTTTAGCTCAGCTGGAGCCAGTTGGTGATGTGCTGTGACAGTCTCCACTACAGTGTGATGTGATTTTAAAGCACTTTTCTCTGCTCTTGAGTCGTACAGTATGACAAAACAGGTATTTTTAAACATCTGTTATGTGAGGTCCAAAGTGACAGGAAAAGTAGAAAGAGAACACTTTTATTGTCTCCTGAATGATGTTGGATTTAATTACTGGCACTACTATAATTTTAGAGGAAAGTGGTGTGTGTATGTGTGTGTGTGCGTTAGGGCTTTCAGATAAAGGCCTAATTTTGGAAGCAATCCTTCTACCCCTTTGGAACAGCACAAGAGGCAATTAATTTATAGAACCCCTGGGTGTTGTTTGAAAATCAGATACTTTTAATTTGCTAAAAGAACATGGGGCCTTGGAACAAACTGAGCAAGAGAACAGTAAATTATGTTTGTGGCTTGTTCCTGACCTTAACAACACCTGACATTTCTTTGTCATCTGTCTTTGATGCTACTCTATTTGATCACTGACAAACAAGGGCAGGGAATACAAAAGCGAGCACGGGGAAGTGAGAGGACCACGTCACAAATCATATCCACACAGGAATGTAGTGTTGACAAAGATCGTCCAAAGCAAAGGGCAAAGTGACGTGACAGGCATCTGAGTAGAAAAAACACAGATAGACAGGCAGACGGACAGACAGACCGACAGCAGAGGCGTGCACAAAGCTTCCAGCAAAAACTGACTGAATACATTGCAGGGGTTGCAAGGTCTCACTTTCTGACTCATTTTAGGTTCTGTCATGAATTAAACATGATTCCCTGGAGATTTGTGAACTCCAGACCCGCGTGTGCTTTCAGCAAGGCTGTAATTGCAGTGTCTGTTCGCGGTTGCAGATTCAACAAGCCCGAATGAGAAGTGTTCGAAATGGATACCAGCTGGAGCGTTTTATCTCAGCATTTTAAGAGGGTAACAAGCATTTATCTTGTTACCAGGAGAGTGACAGGATGCTTTGGCTGAATTGTGTTTGTGTCCTGATAACAAGAGCACTCATCTATTGTGTTTAAAGCCAAGAGGTACTAGTAAACCAGGGAACTTGCTTCCTAAGGGATATCTACACTACATATATTTCCCTTATTTGCTGACACGGCACGCTATAAACAATTATCCGTACGGAGCACAGCAAAATGTGCTTTGTTCTGCTTCTAACCTGTGGCAAGCGCAATAATTTTCCCTCAGGGGCTGGATGGTAGTGAATAGCACTTGCCTTGTGATTTAATTTTCTACATTTGCTTGAACTTCAGAAACTTGTATTGTCAGCTTAAGTAAGAGCGGGTTTGTGATTGAGCCAAGAGAGTTTTTATTTTTTATTTTTTTATCAGTACTAATCACTGCCACACACATAAAGCTGTTGAATCAGATCCATTTTCTGAATTATAATTCTCACTTGATTTAACAGTTTGGTTCATTAAATTACCGTTTTTTATTTCCCATTATGTGAACATTATCAGTTCTGTTTTTTATTGGCTGTATGGAAACCTTATTTCCTTTTTTGGAAAGCTTCAGCGATATTCTTGTTTTGCAAATGCTGATCATGAATAACTTTTCAGGACCTAAAACAAACAACAAA
>VOQJ01011596.1:0-25820 GCA_015052665.1 Apistogramma diplotaenia
TCCATACACTGTGTGCAGAATTATTAGGCAAGTTGTATTTGAGAGGATTATTTTTATTATTGAACAAAAACTATGTACTCAATCAACCCAAAAGACTCATAAATATCAAAGTTTAATATGTTAGAAAGTTGGAGTGTTTTTTTATAGAGTAGGCTATCTTAGGAGGATATCTGTTTATGCAGGCAAATATTACTGTGCAGAATTATTAGGCAACCTAATAAAAGACAAATATATACCCATCTCACTTGTTTATTTTCACCAGGTAAACCAATATAACAACACAAAATGTAGAAATAAACACTTCTGACATTCAAAATCAAAACCCAAAAACAAATTAGTGACCAATATAGCCACCTTTCTTCATGATGACACTCAGGAGTCTTCCATCCATAGATTCTGTCAGTTGCTTGATCTGTTTACGATCAACATGGCGTGCAGCAGCCACTACAGCCTCCCAGACACTGTTCAGAGAGGTGTACTGTTTTCCCTCCCTGTAGATCTCACGTTTTATGATGGACCACAGGTTCTCTATGGGGTTCAGATCAGGTGAACAAGGGGGCCATGTCATTATTTTTCCTTCTTTTAGACCTTTACTGGCCAGCCACGCTGTGGAGTATTTGGATGCATGTGATGGGGCATTGTCCTGCATGAAAATCATGTTTTTCTTGAACGATACCGACTTCTTCCTGTACCACTGCTTGAAGAAGGTGTCTTCCAGAAACTGGCAGTAGGTCTGGGAGTTGATCTTCACTCCATCCTCAACCCGAAAAGGTCCCACAAGTTCATTTTGGATTATACCAGCCCATAACAGTACCCCACCTCCACCTTGCTGGCGTCTGAGTCGAATTGGAGCTCTCTGCCCTTTACTGATCCAGCCTCGGGCCCATCCATCAGGTCCATCAAGAGTGACTCTCATTTCATCAGTCCATAAAACTTTAGAAAAATCAGTCTTAAGATATTTCTTGGCCCAGTCTAGACGTTTTAGCTTATGATTCTTGTTCAAAGGTGGTCGTTTTTCAGCCTTCCTTACCTTGGCCATGTCCCTGAGTACTGCACACCTTGTGCTTTTTGATACTCCAGTAACGTTGCAGCTCTGAAATATGGTAGAACTGGTGGCAAATGGCATCTTGGCAACTTCACGCTTGATTGTCCTCAGTTCATGGGCTTTTATTTTGCGCCTTTTCTTTTCAACACGCTTCCTGCGACCCTGTTGGCTATTTGTCACAAAACGCTTGATTGTTCGGTGATCCCGCTTCAAAAGTTTGGCAATTTCAAGACTGCTGCATCCCTCTGCAAGACATCTCACAATTCTTGACTTTTCAGAGTCCGTCAAATCTCTCTTCTGGCCCATTTTGCCAAAGGAAAGGAAGTTGCCTAATAATTATGCACACCTTATATAAGGTGTTGATGTCATTGGGCCACACCCCTTCTCATTACAGAGATGCACATCACCTGATTTACTTAATTGGTAGTTGGCTTTCAAGCCTGTACAGCTTGGAGTAGGACAACATGTATGAAAAGGATGATGTGATCAAAATACTCACTTGCCTAATAATTCTGCACACAGTGTATAGGAGGTAAGGTAGTAGATAAGTCCCAATTAAATCAGCCATCATTACAGTGGGTGAGCTTCAGCAGGCATCAGATCAGTCTTCTCCTGCACCTTTTTTACAGCTTAACCATAAACCTCAAATTTCTGTAATGAAATGACTCTGATATTCGTCCATCACGCAGGATGTGAGGTGGCTCCAGACGTTAATGTGGCGGCACAGAAGTTCCTTATCAGACTTCTGATCCCAGCACCTGAGGGCATGAACGAGGTCTATCTTCGTTGTGAGAATGTGAGGCCACACACATTCACAGTAACCCACACACACACCTCTATATGTGACATCCTTTCATTTTCCCCGTCTCTATCTTTGGCTCATCGTCTCAGCTCTGACCACAGTCACACCTGTCTCTCATGCGCTCTTTTTCTGCGCTCCTTTGTTTTGAACCCTGCAGGAGCAGCAGTATGCTCAGTGGATGGCGGGTTGCCGGTTGGCCTCCAAAGGCAAGACCCTCGCTGACAGCAGTTTCCAAAGTGAGATCCAGAGCATCCGCACTTTCCTGGCTATGCAAAAGACCAACTCCAGTTCTAGCAACACGAATGCCAGCGAGGAAAGCATCAATACTCACAGTCTGGTGTCGCCGCGCTACCACAAGAAGTACAAACCTAAACAGGTACATATCAGAAGATGTGGCAATTGTGCAACATGCCTCAAAAGGATAAACATAGCAAATATATTGTCTCATATTTCCACAAGGCAGTATTTATTGATCCCGTATTCTTTGTATGACATTTAGCAATTGCCCAAATTACCAATCTAAAGGACCCTAATCATTTTTCTGAAGAGCAGTACTGTCATTTTTGTGCAACTGTGCAAATCTGCAGCTGCTTGAGGCAGCAAAAATATAATTACATTTGACCTTTTACCCTGTTCCTGCTCTTCCAGCTGACCCCTCGAATCCTGGATGCGTACCAGAACGTGGCTCAGCTCTCCCTGACAGATGCACTGATGCGCTTCCTGCAGGTCTGGCAGGCCCTGCCTGACTTTGGGCTCTCATACGTCGTTGTCAGGTTAATTTTAAAGTTTAATATCAAGCTTCTGAGTTGATTATGTGCCAATGAACACATCAAAGACTAAAATTCCCCAAAGGTTAATATAAAGCACTGACCTCTTGTGTTTTATCGTTATGGATCTCTCAACTACACTGAAGCAGAGATTATGTTCATCCAAGATGTGCAGATCTGTAGTTGATGCTAAAAAAATAAAGCTAACATAACTAAAGAGATTATTTTTAATTTCCAGAGAAGAAGTAAGATTTCTTTAAACGCTCTTCCACCAACAAAGTGTAACTATGCAACTCACTAAGTCGTCAGACTAGGCATGATTCTGACTAATCTGAACAACATACCTCCACCCCACACTAACAGGTTCAAGGGTAGCCGGAAAGATGAGGTCCTCGGCATTGCACCCAACCGCCTGATCCGCATCGACCTTGGTGTGGGTGATGTAGTCAAGACTTGGCGCTACAACAACATGAAGCAGTGGAACGTCAACTGGGACATACGACAGGTACGACTCGTGTCACGAACAGGCTTCTGTCTGATGATTTAAAAATGTCCGAGTAGTTTTATGTGATTCACATTTCATACTGAAGGTTTCATTAATGTTCATGAAGCGGGCAGTGCTTCTAATCTGTCGTGACCGATTGAGGGTGAGGGGAGGAAGAAAGGACAAAAGAGAGACAGTTTAATAATATCGAATGCAGAGTGGGGTATAAATATAAAGTGTGAAAAGAGGTGACTGACATTTATAGTTTTTACTGGTAAGACCTTTTAATGGAAGTGGTTCTCAAACTCTTAGAAACTGATAACCGGCTGAAATAAAAAACAAAAATTGCAAAAGCTGTGGGAGGTGAACTTGTTGTCATGCCAAAAGGTTAATAACTGTCCCAATGTACCTTAAACCCTGTGATGTGCACATCTATTTGTAGTGCAGATATTTTTTGTCCCCAGATTTAGACTTTTTTTTTTTAAATCAATTTGCATCTCTTTTGCATTTCCATCTCCTCCAGGTGGCCATCGAATTTGAAGGGAATGTGAACATTGCCTTTGGTTGTGTGACTGCTGACTGCAAAATTGTTCACGAGTTTATCGGAGGTTATATTTTCATGTCGACGCGCAGTCGGGAGAAGAGCGACACACTGAATGAGGAGCTATTCCACAAGCTGACCGGTGGCCATGAAGCTCTCTAAGACTGAAACACAAAAGCACAAACGGATCTTTAACAGCACCATCAGAGCTTCTCTCTCAGTGGAAAACCAGGACTTCACGTTCAGCTCAAAAAGCCAAAAAAGATAAATGATCAAAATAAGAAATTCAGTTTACTGTAAATGTGTTAGAAAGGTTTATCATTCACACGTCAGTGGATGTTAAACTTAACATACTCTGACATGCTCCAGACTCCAGCGGTCCTCATGCTGACTTCCCCCTCCCTACAGGATGGACTACTGCTGGGCCAATCTGCTGGGCTTCTGGTCCAGGTTCACAAGGCTTCACAATCAAACTCAAAGAAATGTAAATTCAGCAGCTGAAACAGCCAACTCTAACTTATCACTGCTTTTTGAACTCACTCTGTCAAGAAATGTAATCAGCATTGCTCGGGATGGAAAGTCCAGTATTAATGAAATGTTTTTATTAAAAATTAATGTTACATGTTACAATTAATCTTATATGACTGAGAAATAAACATAAATACCAATAAAAATATCCACCACATAAACATCTGAAAATGTTTTTTTTGTTTACTAAAATAAATATAGTCATATCATTTTCATTATCTCTTGTTTTCTCTCCTTGTGGTTGTGAAATATTTTGGCAATTTCTCACACAGGAAGCCTCAAACAAGTTATCTTCTCTCACATGCACAGCATGTGAGTCCACGTCTTCCTGGAAACTGTCGTCCGTTAAACCTCAATGTCTGCATCCTCTCATTTCCTATGCTTAGTCACATGACTAACCACACGTACAATATGCTTTATTTAAAGACCCGGCAGTCAAAATATTCTGGTAGTCATTGGTGCAATGCTTTATTTAGCATTGAAATGGGAAAAACAATGCATGTTCTATCGATCCTGTTAAAAGTTACCAATCATGTCCCATTTAGGCAGATTCCTGGATAGACTCTTCTGTTGCTGATCAAATCGATGCTTCTGTTGCCAGGGGAACTGAGATCAACCAACTGTGGGTTGTAAGCATGGTCAGGTGAGTTCGGTAATGGCCAATGATGAGATGGAATTTTCTGCCACTACTGCAGTGGCAGGAGGCTCCCTGGAACACGGGACAAAAGTTGAACTTGGTGAATGAGGAAATCCACGAAAGTGGAAAATCGAAACTTTACATCTGCGTGAGAGTTTTTCTTACTTGTAGGTCTCAGTCTTAGAGCACGGCTGAAGTATTTAGGTTGAATTTTGCCCTCAGCGTTGCCTGCAGTCAACAGCACATCATTCTCAGACCAGAAGAACTCGATACCATCTGTAGAGTCAGATCCACACACCAAACTAGTGTCAGGCATCGATTCCTACACATATAGAGTAGATGTCGTAGAGTTGACAGCAGCCATTAGTGGTTAATCTTACCAGCCAGAGCTTTGGGGACATCAATAAACACAGCTAGATCGCAATCTTTCCTCATGCCTGGTGGGGGGGAAAAATAACCCTGTTAAACAAACCTCCTGACAAGTTTCTGTCCATCAGACTCGCACAAAGCGTACCGCTGATGACGCCGTCCTCGTCTGGCAGACCTCGTGCCAGATGGATGTGTGTCCTCTTCATGCGGCTCAGGCCCTGCTGCTGGATGGAGCTCCAGTTTCTGAGATAGGACCCATGAACAGCCTCAGCGGGGCAGTCTGGAGAACCAAGCACAACCCGTTTCAGCTCCAAATCTGCAACCTGACCGTGGAAAGACAGCCAGGATTAGCACAGGTTTACAAAGCCTTCTTAAATGTGGTAAAGGACAGTCGTTTGGTTACTGTTGTTTGCTTTGTTTTAGTAATTAGTTAAAAGCATCTGATTAATATCAGGGAAAACAGTGAGAGAAATGATTAAACTCGAGGCCAGTGAGGCTTCGATTGATCTCATGCTTAGTGGAAATGTCACCAACAAATGCCACTGTCAACACTTCAAAAGAAACATGAATCATATGAATTTTAACATCCAAACAAAAGCTATTTCCCAATGTAATAAGTTGCTAAACATAACACCAAATGGACATGCTTGTGCAAGGTTTTTCCAGCATGAGAGGAGCCTTTGGGAGGGGCTGACGACACACACAATCATTATCAGTTTGCATACCGTAACGTCAATAACTCTGTGTTACTGTCACAGACATCTGTGCATTTTCCTGTTATTTCTCAATATGTGATAAACCATTTGTTATCCTTGAGTAAACTAGTCCCTAATAAAAACAAAAACCCTAATGTAAGATGTTAAAATATCTACCTTTTGTATTAACTATAAGACTAAAATAAGCTGATATTTCAAAGATCCTGTTTAAACTGATTTATTGCATTTTTTGGGGGATAAAATGAAGTGTTGGAGGACTTGTTCCATGACGAAAAAGCAAAAATCTTGAGTAACTTCTTGAAAATAGTCTTTGAATCACTCACTCTCCCACACACGTACAGTATATGAGACACAAATTGAGTATTTGACTTCAGCAGTCTGCATCCTCTGAGCCGCTGTTTGGTATTATCTCCAAAAAGACCAAAAGTCACTTTTGATCATGTTTGTTGATCAGCAAGAAAGAAAAAAAAAAGCTCCTTTCTTAAACTAAATTGAGTATTAGCTGAACTCAGCATCCAGCCAGGTGATAAGGCATTACGCCCAGTGTGCTGACAACATCAAATAACATCTTCTCAGAGTTCACAGGTGGTCACATTTCTGGGAATTTACATCTCTGATCACCTGCACTGAATGACCCTGATTGGCCCGAATCTGCAGCCGGCCATCCTCTGGGTGGGAACGGAGCTTAAAGCGCTGCTTGTCATTTGTGACCACGATTCTCTCAATGTCTTCCAACGAGTACGAGCGGAACTGCGGGTGAGCCAGGAGATCCTCCACAAACAGGAAGCCATCTACATGTGGAGAGAGTTGTTAGAACTATGGTCAAATTTCTCCTGTGTATGTTCCTTCTAATAAACAGCTCTCTGACTTGCTGTCAATCAAGAATTCATTGCAAAAAAACAAGGTTGTTTATGTGAGGCACTGACCCAAAGAATTTGGCAGCAACCAATAACCCCAAAACAGAAAAGGATGTTAAAAAGCTCTACATAAAAATTAACAAAATAAATGTAAGCTCTGCACGTGCTCTTAAAGTTATGAGAATGTAATTAAAGAGATGTGTCCATATGTGAAATGTGTTCTATGGACAGCAGAAACATGTACCCATCACTTTTCTAATTGCCTAGAAATTATCCAAATTACTTTTTGATAATACTCCTTTACATGCAGTGATGTGATTGCATAAGAGGAGACTAAGTAAGCCTTTAACCTGTGAGCTTTAGAATTAGCTAAGAATGCATTCTGGCATCAGATACAGATAAAATATAATAAACCAAACTTTAGAAGTGATCAGAGGTGCTTAGCTTCCACACACTTTCACATTGGATGGCTCATGTATACCTAAAGGACACCACAGAGGCTGTGATCATGGGAGCAGAAGAACAGATCCTAAACACCAGCTCCACAGAAAAAGAAATCTACCACAACTGACAGAACCCAGGTTGCAGACTGTGCAAACACGCCTCAGAGACATTCCAGCACACAGGAGAAGGATGTTAGATGAAAGCTAGGACAGTGTGCACTGAGAGGTATAACGAAGAGGCTGGGATAATGTACAGGAACATCTGTGCCACATATGGACTAGAAGTCCCCGATTCCCGATGGGAGACACCATTGAAGCTGTTGATAACAACAGGGCTAAGGTCCTGTGGGACTTCAAGTTCCAGACAAACAAGCAGGTGTGTGTGCGTGTGGCTTTAGACCACACTGAAGCTGGATGTTTTTCTATCCTTGAGAGAGCTCAGAGTGCTTATAAAGGCCTCTGTAACTCTGATGTGCCTTCTTTGCCAGGTTTCCCTTGAAAGACAGATTTTAAACTCAAGTGACCCCTTGAATAAATAAAGCTTAAATAAATACATTAAAAATTAAAAATTAACCAAATAAAAAAATTTCAATTTTTGGGGCTTTTGATGATTTTTTGAACTGTTCTTTTTTCTGGGTGGAATGGTTATACAACATAAAGCTTTAATGACTTTAAAAAAACAAGAACTGAGTTCCCAAATTTCATTTTTTAGGGTGGCACAGTAGTGTGCCTCACATCAAGATGGTCCTGGGGTCAAATCGAGTCTAGGGACTTTGTGTGAATTTTACATGAGGGTTCTCGTCCGGTTCTCCAGCTTCCTCCCACAGTTCAAAGGCACATGTGGAGGTTTAATTCTTAACAGGCCACAGGTGTGAATGTGAGGGCGAATGGCTGTGGCTCTGTGTTAGCCCTGCGACAGACTGGTGAGCTGTCCAGCGTGTACCCTGCTTCTCACCCTGCGACATGTGGGATAGGGTTCAAACCTCCGGCCACATTAAAACTGGATTAGTGGAAGAATGGGTGAATAGAGTTTTAATTTTTTTTTATTTCTCTCAAATGAAAAGTATACATACAGTATAAAATAGATACATACTTTCTGACTATATTTGGTTAAATGATTGTTAACAAGTTGCACCTTGACCAGATGCTTTTGGTAGCCATCAACAACCCAGGAAACAGGCTCAAGCCTGCCATGAACTGTAAACACCAGCGCCACTTTTCACAGTGAAGTGGGTTTTCATCGCCATTGACCCTGTCTCTTCCACGCCTGCGAAGTGTGGGGAAAAGAGTGAAATTGTGGGATGGATGCATGAAAAGATGCAGAGGGAGACCCGCAAAGGTGAGCTAACAATGCATCACTGCATCGCACACAAGGAAATGCTGTGCAGCAAAGCCCTGAAGACATTAGCGTCATAAGTACCGGAACACAGTGAACATTATAAGAGGCAGGGTTAAATCACCGTCATTTTAAGTGTTTTCTGGAGGAAATGGCTTCTGAATTTGGTGCCGTGCCTGATCACACAGGTGCAATGAGCTGCCTGAGGAAATTTATCAGTTTGTGGAAAGTAAGAAATAAATGGAATAAGAGAAAAAACGAAATAGCTTCTTGTTGTTTAAATTTTATATAGATTTTATTTTTATGTGTTGAGGAAAACATATTTGTATTATGGCCATTCAAATTCATATTGCTGATTAAAATATTTTCCGTTTTAGACTGATCAGTAAAGGTTAATCCTGTTAACCTGGAACACACACTTGAGTCCGAGTTTCAGCCTGTTTACACTGCGTTTGTAACCTTGGAGTTTGACACCCCTGGTGTACACAAAGCACTCGTACCGCAACCCTTTGTACGGTCCCTTTGTCAGCATCTTCCGGACCTTCCTCTGAATGAAAACTTCTGATCAATAACCAACTTCATATAGTGTGAGTATTTTGTGTGTCACTGCAGAAATGTAACAAAGCTTGGCTCAGTTGTCAAAGAAAACAAACAAACAAATGAAACTACGTGCAGCCTTTATGTTACCTGGCTCTGACTGTGACAGCTCACCTGTACCCATTAGCAGACCCATCTGACTGGCTCCATGGCGAAGTGCATAAGACATGGATTTAGAGAGGCAGACATCTCTGTCCTGGTGGTTGAGAAGGCATCACTTACAGTAAAACAAGGACACACGCACATACTCAAATTTAGCTCTAATTATAGCAGTGGGTTAAATATAGGATCTAGACTTTACCATACCAAACCATTCTACTGTCTTACTACCTGTCTTACAGCTAATATAGGGATTCAATGAGGTATTTAAAAACGGGGCATTATCCTGAGTAATGGATAAACAAACTCTCACCTCTCTACCACGATGTCTTCTCCTTCCTCTTCCTCCTCTGTTGCCTCCTCCTCTGGCACTGTCCATGAACACACACACACAGGAAGCTCAGCCTTTTGGGCCTTGTTTTTCAGCTGTTGTTTGCAGCACAAAAAAATTCACTAGTTTTAATTCCGCGAAACGTTACACGAGCTCACATTTGCTGCTGTCAACAACAAGATACGTGTATTATGTTTGCGCTAACTTCCTGTGTATTCCTGTTCTACGCTTGTAGGTGGCACTGTGACGGGCAGGGCTCCGTTAACCCGGCACCACAGAGGAAAAACTGCTTTTTCTTTCTTTTTCTTTTTTTACATTCTGGAGGAAAACATCACTCAGACAGACAGCTGCTGTCTGAGTGGCAGCAGGTAAGAAAAGATTCACAAAGACGTTGGGGCACCCAAGATTAGAAGGGATAGCTTCGTTCCGTGCTACATAAGAACCTATCCGGTAAATAACAGCCTCTAAATTAGGGACTGTCGGGATACTCCTGCTGCTGGAACTGAAAACAGAGGCTGCGCTAACTTAGCTAACTAGTGCTAGCATCGTTAAGCTGGGGCTACCTGGTTTTCTCGCCTGGAGGGTTGGGGGGGATTTCGACAAAGTGTGTATTTTGTTCCTCTCTCAACAGCGGTCTTTCTTCTGTCTTGTTTGCGCGTAACGTCACATGTCACAGATTGAGATCGTGCATGAAGACAGCTGCCAGTGGACCGAAGAAATCGGGCAGGTCACCATGGAAACCTAACGTTAGAGACGTAAAAGCTGGACGGCGGCTGGAAATCTGATCCGCGGTTAAACAGAAACACGAAGCGTGAGTATATATTTAAAATTATTGTACTTTTTAAATAAGAGGCACATATTTAGGATGAAAACATTTTTTTTCATTCGATGAAAAATTACAAAAATACACACATTTATTTTTCATTTATTCAATATATGCGTGTTTGTGTGTGTGTGTGTGTTTCCATTTTTAAACTGCAATGTTTTTTAATAGTTTAACTGCATACAAGTTCTGTCAATACATACAATACGAAAATTCGAATGGTTTCTTACATTGGTAGGAAGCAAAAAAAATAGTTCTGACAGTATTATATCTCCTGGTAAATTTGGTGCATGTGTCTTTTAAAGGAGCATGAAGAAAAGCAAACATATCAACATTCTCAGAACAGGGCTTTGCCCTGAGCGTTGATGCAATATTTCCTGCTGCAGACAGAAAAACATGGTATACATGTTAAAAATTTAATGTTAATATAATAATGAATCCATCCATTTTTTTCTGATTATATGAGGCTGGGGCACAGGTGGCAGCATTTTAAAGCAGAGAAACCCAGACCTCTCACTCCCCAGCCACCTCCACCTTATCCAGGGGAACACTGAGGTGTTCCCAGGCCAGCAGAGATATTTCCCCAGCATGTCCTGGGTTTGTACCTTTTACTATAGGTTTTTCATTGCGTACAACAAATAGTGGTGGATGGGAGCAGCTACAAACTTTGCTTTTCTTTACATTGGAGCTTGTTGATCAGGTTTGTTGAAGGGCTGCCTCTAGTTTTTTCCCAGGAAAGGTTTTACACTAGAAAAACGATTTATTTCACTCCACTTGAGCTCACCACCTTGGCAACGGTTCCGCCTCTTTGCTATTTGCTCTATGTGTGTGTGTGTGTGTGTTGGTGTACAAAGACTCCACATTAAACTTTGACAGGATCATCTTCACTGCTGCTGTTGTGTTATCAGTCCTTAATGTCCTTAACACAGGCTTAATGTTGTAGGACTTTTTATTTACACACATGCTCCTAAGTATGTTTCTATCGCAGGTCTGTTTTTAGACGCACATGTGGGTGAAACGCTTGCACCTACATGATGACACCTGAATGATACAGATTTGTGAATTAAATGAGACATTGAAGCAAAAAACTTGCGTTGAGGATGTTATATATACATAATAAACAAAGCAACGAGGAGAAGGTTCATGGTAATAGCCACTTAAAACATTTTCCAGAAATTTCCACTTCCACTTTCCACAATTTCATCAAATGCCCCGTTTTTATCCCAGTCTGTAATTCAAAGGAGAGCATTTTTATATATTTTTTTGCAATTAATGTTTTATTACACACTGTGATAATATGTGTTTCCAGTTTTGAGAACATTTAAAAATTTTCCACTGCACAGAATGTGACAGCAGTTATCCCATGCCAACACGTTCTCATTATGTGTTCATACAGAAGCCTCCAGTTATGGAGGAGTTAATACATCTCTCCTCCTGTCCTGATATTCTGTGTTGCCCAGGTGATGGAGTTTCCTCAGCACTCCCAGCAGTTGCTGTCTGCCCTACGGTCCCAGCGTCAGCGCGGCTTCCTCTGTGACTGCACTGTCCTGGTGGGCTCATCCCGTTTTCTGGCTCATCGGGCTGTGTTGGCCTCCTGCTCACCATTCTTCCACATGTTCTACTCGGACTCTCCAGGAGGAAACAGCACCAGCAGCTCTGTCACGCTTGACAGTGACATTGTCACATCGGCTGCATTTGGCTTACTCTTGGACTTTGTCTATGAAGGGGTGCTGCAGCTTGACGAGTCGCCTCCAGTGGAGGATGTACTGGCAGCTGCAAGCTTTCTTCACATGAATGAGGTGGTGAGAGTTTGCAAGAGGCGGCTACAGAGACGAGGGCCTCTGGCTGAGGCAGACAGCACACGGTCTGAAGAGAGTGCTGGCTCAAGGAAGGAAATAGAGACACGGAGGGAGGATGGGGGTGACAGTGGAGCAGAGCCCATGGTGGCCATGGCAGCAGATCACTCAAATACAGTCACCATTGCTGCACCATTGTTATCAGCATCCATGGTGGCAGAAAGGAGTCAGGTGGAGTCTGTGAAGTCTGAACAAAGGACCGGGTCATCAGAGGCACGAGTTCAGACTCCGCTGAGCCCTGATCTCGCTGATACCACCCAGCCAGGCATGGACGGCCCTCCTCTGCCCCCAGGTGGAGAGCTGGTGCAAGGCTTGATTGCAGGCCAGTCTGCCCCTGGAGGTCACATCAGGATGGGGGCCGTGGGTCAGGGAGAGGGCGCAGCACTTTGCAGTCCTTGTAGCACCACTGAGACATGCAGGTAAATGAATTGTTGATTCATAGACAATAAATAACAGTTTGTTTAACTCTGTATGCTAATTATTTAGTGTCATCAATGCAGTTTCTGAATCAGATGGTTTTCAAGGGTTTAAGGAAGTTTTGCTACCCAAACAAATGTGTGATTTACAACCAACAGCATAAATAAAGTAAATGTGATTTCCCTAAAGCCTTCACAGAGAGGAATAATGGGCAATATTTACATGACATAGTAAACCTATCTGTTTAGCGATGGGCAGTCAGTTGTTTTTATATTTTCCTTTTATTTTTTCAGCAGTCACAGCAGTAACCAGCAGCCTTCCTCGTCATCTTCTTCTTCCCTGGTCCCAGTGAGTCAGGCTGCTGGCCAGTCACGTGTTGCTGTTCACCTGTCAGAATCCAGTGGACATCCGGATGAACTCCGACTCCACCGCAATGACTCTGCAGGGGAACCCTCAGAGACTGACCACAGAGGTGCATTAGGCAGAGGACAGCAGATGGTCATGTTAATCCAAGCATCGTCTCTAACTTCACGGTTACAATTAAACGCACCAAACACGATGTCCGTGCGTGCGCCTCCACAAATCCGAATTCAAAGTGCCGTATCACTCCAACGCCAGAGCTCGGACTCTCTCACTGCTTCTCCGCAGAGTCAAACGTTTAAAGGACCCGAGGGGGGCACTGGGGGTTCATCCAGTGCTAAAAATCATTCCTCAATGCGGAGAGAGAGGAGAAGCAACAATAGAGGGAGCGTGAAAGTCAAAGTGGAGGCCATTGTTATATCAGACGAAGAGCTAGAGGAGGAGAAAGAAGAAAGCCGAGAAAGAGAACCTGTGATGGAAGTGGACGATGATTTTGAAGATGACATCCAAGAAGAAGATCTGAACAGCCCTCAGTTTCTATCTTCTCACCCACAGGGCCTCTTACAATTGACCTCCCAGTCAAATGACTACCCCTTCCCCCTCTCGCCTTCCTCCTCCTCTTCAGGGGCTGGACCTTCCTCCCAGGATGCTTCCTCCTTCACTGCATCCCTCATTCCTCCGCCCATATCTCAGCAACACCCAGACCCTGCTGCATACTTTCAGGAGCTCCAGGACTCTGTGGGGAACTTTGTAGAGGACGTCCCAACATGTGGGGTCTGTGGAAAGACTTTCTCGTGCACTTACACCCTGAGACGCCACGCCATAGTGCACACACGCGAACGCCCATACGAGTGTCGCTACTGCTACCGGAGCTACACGCAATCAGGCGATCTGTACCGACACATTCGCAAAGCGCATGACCACACGCTGCCCGCCA
Source organism: Apistogramma diplotaenia (assembly GCA_015052665.1). Taxonomy (NCBI): domain Eukaryota; kingdom Metazoa; phylum Chordata; class Actinopteri; order Cichliformes; family Cichlidae; genus Apistogramma; species Apistogramma diplotaenia. Next base: position 13,946 of record VOQJ01011596.1, read on the forward strand.
AACGCAGCAAAGCGGACACAGAGCCCTCTCTGCCACCACAACCACCACCTCCACCACCTCTTAGCTAACACACAAATACTTTTCACTTCCACACTAAACTTTAAGGCAGGGGTCCTCAATCCCAGTCCTCAAGGGCCGGTGTCCTGCAGGTTTTGGATGCAACCCTGCTGCAACACACCTGAGTCAATAAACAGGACTCTGGAGAACTTAACTGCATACTGAGGAGGTGATTCAGCCATTTGATTCAGGTGTGTTGCAGCAGGGTTGCATCCAAAACCTGCAGGACACCGGCCCTCGAGGACTGGGATTGAGGACCCCTGCTTTAAGGTCATATCCTGTTTCTCCCTTTAAAGTGAACTTTAGTAAAACTGCAACATACAGCTGTAAATATATTTTCTCAGACTCCATTTACTGTTTGGTATGCCATCTGGACCAACCACCTTTCTACTCTTCATCCTCTTCACAGCTGTCCTCACTTCCTCCTTTCTAATCCTCTGCTCTTCCTGATTCACTGTCTTTCGTCCACATGCCCTTTCACTCAGTTTCTTCATCAGTTCCTCAAAGTACTCTTTCTGTCTTCTCAACACACTCTCCATTCATTGGTACATTTCCATTTCTGTCCTTAGTTTTAAAAAAAAGAAAAAGAGAAAATAGTGTTTTTGAAACTTCTGACAATTAAAAAAATAATTAAATATTAATTTGCACGTGTTTTAATTTGTATCAAATTTGCTACATTTCACATTTTTGCGGTTTATGCTTAAATCACACTGATGATGTAAAAATTTCAAAAACGCATATGATACACTAGTGTTAAGGGGTTTAATCACTCTTAACCTGCTGCACATCCTTTCCAGCCCCAGTCTCTAATTTTTAACTTTCAACCTGTTTTTTGTTTATTTTTTGTTTTTCACATACACACAATACTCATATCAGCTCTTACTTTGACAGTTGCCAACCGTACATGATTCTGGTTACTTTTAAAATATCAATAGTGGCTAAAAGTTCTCTAACACACCTTTTTTACAAAACAAAACACAATTACTTGTGTCACCTGTTAACTCAGAAAGTCAAGCTCAGTTTGTCCACAGATACCCTGATTTTCTTTTCTGGACATTTGATCCCGATCTTACACATATACGCTGATATTTCCTTCATTCATGAATTGAATCAGTTTAATGTTGATTGTTGTCTGCTGGAGCCCTGAAACTGATTTGATACCTGTACTATTGTGCTACTCTTTGTAATATTAAGTGACATTTTACACCCAAGTTTGTAATTTTTAAATATCTTCATCATTGTTCATACAAATATATAGTTGTGAAAATTATCAGCCGGGATGAAGGAGACGACATATAAACATATTAGTCAAGTGACATGCTACTCCGAGTTTAACTCAAAAAAGTGGTTGTTGTATTTTTCTATGTTCCATTTGTATGATTGCTCCTCTCAGTGCAACTCTGTGCCAGAAATGTTTCATTTTTGTACATTTGACACCACGTAATGTGAGCTTGGCCTTCCACCAGTTTTGAAGTCAGTAGCAGCCGTTTCTTATTTGTCTTGTTTTCATTTCCTTCCTTTCTTTATCTGCAGTGCACTAAGTGTCAAATGAGGAAGATAAAGCATCTGACCCAGAACCGCTGAAGCTGGAGCTGAAAATAACGGCAGGTGTTATATTAAGAATGCAACTTATTTATTTCCAGTGGCCTGTACGTTGTAGCTTACTGTAGGTTAAGCTGATGTTCTCAGCGCTGTGCACACCTCGTCCTAACCTGTGCTTTTAGACTCTATGTATTTTAGACTTTGCTCGGTTAAAAGTGGTTGGGTGCACGAATGCCATAACACTCCCAACTTACATTTCTTAATTAGGTAACAGAATGAGTTTGGCTGTGCTTAATTCTCATATTTCCTTCTGTAGTTTGACAGAACAGTACAGACAGTCTTGAGTGTTTGAAAAGGTTTTAGGTTCTTGAAGATGTCTTAACTTTCATCCAAGAGGCTTCTTCACTTTTACAACAGCTGGACAGTTCCAGATGTTTAACCTCCGATGGGGTTGTCCCCTTGGAGGTGGCGCTGAGGGTCACTGTCCAACTTGTGATTAATAATTTTCAAGCACTTGAGATTACCCTGACCTACACAACCTACAGACCACAGTACAGACACCTTAACACATGCGGTTTTCTGCCTTCTGAGTTTAAATTAATGTTAGACATGCCTACCTTAAGTGTATTTCTATGAAAGCTGCTGTTTGTTAGTATTACAATACCATAGTTACAGTTAAACCATGTTAGAGGGGTTCATAGTAGCAAGTCTACAGAATCTAAATGTGCCCTTGTGAGTAAACAGTGTTGAGTAGAACATGCCACATGAACATGTTCATTTTTCAGTGAATAAAACATTGGTACACTTTGGTCAGTGGCTTTTATTTTTCTTTGTTTTGCTACAAAAAAACATGTCGTTTAAAATATATACAAAAATTAATTATGCAACTTACTGCTTTGCAAAAGCAGCACTTGGTGAAAAGATTGCTTAATCTTTTCCACCAGTTATCATCAATAAACACCGAACGGTTTATTTAATTTGTAACATGTTGAGGAGACATCAGTCAGCCTCTTCAGTCTTCTACTGGCCCGTGGATCTGTGAAGAGACAAGATGTCAGCACAACCCTGCAAATATATGGAAACATATCTGTCTGAGTCTTTGTATTTTCAGTGCAGTGGAGTTTAATGACCAAAGAAAGAAAGTGTGATACTGATCCAGGAAATCATTTTAACAATTAATTCAGACAAACAGCTTCTAGCAACAGTTGGCATGACAGGTGACTGAACAGTAAATTAACATCAAACTACAGACAACATAATGAACGATTTCTCGAGCTTATTTGGGTCATATTTCACCAAAAGATACATAATATCTATGTTAAATTGACAAACTACTAATTACTAGGAGAGACAGATTGGTTTTGTTTTGTCTTGGATTACTCCAGGAGAAAAAAACTCACCGCCTCAGCCAGCTCAGGCCAGTCCATCGCCATCACAATAGTATCATCTGAGTTAGGAGGAGTTTCCAGGTTCCAGTAGGTCATTTTGTCAAATACAGAGGATACCCTCACTGTCCTGTCCTGAAAACATTTTAGGAAAATGTAGGTAAAATGTAGTTACAAAATCTTCAACAGCCATCTGCATATCTGATTTTTGGCAAAACAGAGTCAGTGTTTGAATCTCCCACAGCTCCGGGAGCGTTTACCTCCTGGTCGGAGCCGGGTTTGTTGATCTCTTTCAGCACCAGACCCGTGTAGCCCTGTGGACAGCTGATCTCCTGTCCCTTCAACCCCCGTCCCCTGAACGACACTGATTTCTCTGCGATGTCAAAAGAAGAACAAAGTGCATTAAGGACTCATGTTGTGCGCTGTATAATGCACTGTTTTCTTCCTGTCTAAAGCATCTATTGATCCAAAATGCTGCTTTAAAGCATTTGCAGTGGCTTCCTGTCAGGCTTAGAGTTCAGTTTAAAAATCAGGTTCTTATTTTTATGGCCTTCTGGGAAGAGACCCTCATTTGAAGTACTTCACCTTTTTTCACCAAGCTGGGTTCTCAGGTCCTCAAATAGTGTCTTATTGTGATTCTGTGTATCTGTCTGAAAAATAAGGGGGATTCTGCCTTCCTAACCTTAGCTCCAGAACTATGGAGCAGCTTACCACTGTCTCTTCATACCCTTGACTCTGTGACATCCTTTAAAAAACAGCCTAAACTCATCTGTTGAGGCAGGCATTTGAGTAATACTTGTAAGTCTGTGTTGATTGGTTGGTTCACATGTCATATTTAACTCTGTAAAAGTACTTTGTGACTGTTCTTTGTCTCGAAAAGCACTACACAGATATGTACAGATTAGCATATGTCAAATTATAGTGTGTGTACCTTTTTTGCAATCTTTTATGGTAGCGGTGAAGTACTGGTCGACCTGTGCTGGCCCATTGTGTTCAATCTCACAGGGCATGAGGTGCACCGGGGCTCGTGGTGCCTGTTCCACCAATGACGCACGAAGGTGAATAACACTGGAGTTACAGGACATCTTGCAGCCAGGAAAGAGAAGAAAAGAGAACAAATTACACTTTTACCTTCTGTTTTAAACTGCAACTATTCTATCAAACACAGCTTGCAGTTTTCCCAGACTAAAAGAAAAAGGAAACAAAAAGTGATGCAGGGCGCTGCAAACCCCAGTCCTGACACGTTTTATGATTTGAACGTTGCCCATCTCAGGTGGGTGATAATAGGGGAATTGTGTGATCAGACTGATAGAGTAAAAGAGTTGTGTCATGTGGACAAAAATATCCACTGAATTGAATTTCCCGTGTTGAATTTCAAAAGCCTGCAAATCCAAAAAGATGGTGCTTGGGTTGGCACTCTCGGCCCTCCACAACCGTGCACAGAATATCAGATTAATCCAATATGGGGTCTAGGATATAGCTGGTGGTTTTTGACTAGTTTTAGATCTATATTAAAATGCATTAAAGTGCCAGTCCAAAAAACAGTTCCTGGCCACCACAATACAGAGGGGCACATCACAGGTCTGACACTTGCAGGTGTGTTACTCCTGTTGTGTACCTGGAGACAGCATTAACATTTGAGTCTGCCTGTGATGGTTTTTTGGATGCATCTGCCTCATCCATGACTATACAACACACTAAACACACTATACTACACACTAACTATACACTCCAAACACACTAAAATCTCATAAATCTCTCAAATCTCAACATTTCCATTTCCAGATGGAAATGCTGAGTCTGCATCCTGCTGCTACCTCGTCTTAAATCAATGATTTAAAGATGATTTTAATGTTATTCTACATGTTTAAAGACGCTTACCTGTCTGACAATCTCTCAACTAGACCTGTCTGTGAGATCTCCTGCCATGGTTTGATCTCACAGCACAGGATGAAACCTTTAGGTGTCTGCCTGAGTATCTGAGAGCATCCAAAAGTACTGTGTATTTAAAAATAACCTTTTGTCTAGCTTTTAATAAGAACAGTTTCCAACCTTCCTTTGTTCATAAACAGAATCCCACATAGGCAAAGAGAGTCCATGTATTGTCTCCAAAGAATGCCAGAAGAAAGCAGGTGCTTAAGATAAAGTAGAACATTTTTCACTGCGGTTTCATTTAGATTAGAAACTTTGTGTTTGCCTTCTTGAGATGATTACAGTGGTCTGTACACAATGAAAGAATTAAGGCAGACACTGTAATAGCAGTAGCAGTGAAGTTGAAAAGTTGCCTTGTGTTAAGCTGCGACCAAAGACGCACTATATTGCCAAAAGTATTCACTCATCCATCCAAATCATTGAATTCAGGTGTTCCAATCACTTTTGTGGCCACAGGTGTATTAAACCAAGGACTGACAACACAACAGCAGCAGTGAAAATTATGCTGTCAAAGTTTAATGTGGAGTCTGTCTACACACACACGGCGAAGAGCAAAGAAGCGGAGCCATTACCAAGGCGGTGAGCTCGGGTGGACTGAAAAAAAAAACTGTTTTTCTAGTGTTCAAACTGCAGCTCCCGTTCCTATAATCACCATTAAAACTTTTGCTGTAAAAAAGCTGGAGGCAGTCCTCCCACAAACCTGATCAACAAGCTCCAATGTGAAGAGAAGCAAATTATTAACCTTAATTATTCATAGAGAGCTTCACAGAATGGGTTTCCATGGCCAAGCAGCTGCATCCAAGCCTTACACGACCAAGCACCAGATGCAGTGGTTAAAACATGCCGCCACTGGACTCTAGAGCAGTGGAGACAAATCACTCTTCTCCATCTGTCAAGCTGTTCGTTTATTTTATTTTTTATGCTCTGGCTTCAGTGCAGATGTTGCATTCAAAAGAGGCCGAATTCTGCTGTTAAGTATTTCGTTATATTGGCATGTGTTTCCATTCATATTTAGCACCATACATCATGCTACAAAAGCCTTACATTTCTTTCACAGTCATAAATCTCCATCCTTACCTTTCTGCAGTTTTCCTAACGTGAAACGTACAGTGGAATCTTTTCCGGTAACACCAAACTCAGCTTGTGATTGGGCGAAATCATCTTCTTCTACGCTGGCAGATATTTTTGGCGGTTTTTTTCTGCTCTGCCACAGAATGCTTCCCCCTCCTGGTGAAGCCCGATCACCCACTCTTTTTATGCCCCTAAACTGGGGCTCTCCTAAACAGGGGCTCAGATGGCGCGGCTCTAGGTATTTTTTAGGACGATAAAGACTCTTTTTTGCAATCGGGCTTTTTTTTTTGAAATGACACATGGCCAAATCTAAAGCCTAAGTTTTAAAGTTTAAAAAACAAATAAATTGTTTTGTCCCTGATATTCATTGGATGTCATACCTATGAGCAATTTAGAAACACCAGTTAACCTAGCCCCTCTCTGGACTGTGGGAGGAAGGAGAACTCCCACTAGGACCCACCACATGGACTTGAACCCAGGACCTTTTTGCTGTGAAGCCACTGTGCTGCTAATATAAATAACAGTAAGTTTACCAGTTAATATTACCATATTAATTGAATAGAATTCTAAGTATCTTAGGTTATTTTCACTTATATTCACACCCTTTTTATCATGATCAAAGGAATACAGTAAATACTTTAAAGTAGTATAAAAATAAATTTAAATAATACATAAGAGCACAAAAACAAATAAAATCCCCCATCTTACACTGTAATTGTGCTGTACTTAAAGGGCTGAAGGGTGTATTAAGTGGCTTTTATGTGGGAATCAGAAAATAGTATAAATATAAGGATAGCTAGTAAGAAATAAGTTTACAGTTAATTCCACTGAGTTCAACTTGTGGTTTATAAATTAAAAAAATAATTCCATTGGAGTCTTTCTTCATTCGTGTTTGTTTGTTTGCTTCTTTGCAGTTTCTTTTTCTTTTTAAAGTTCTGGCTGATGGTTGAACAGTGTTTGCTAAAGAAAAATTCAAGTTAGGTTAATTTCCAACATGTAGAATTACATGCCCTGCAACACTTGCTTGGTTGTTTGTGTTAATTTTTTCTTGTAAGCAGAAGACGGAGAACAGTTTTATATTTTTATGTGTAACATAATAAGAATAGTGGAACATCAGTAATTTAGAAATCCAAAACTCAAAATCCTGGATGCAGAACCACGAAACAAACCCGCAGCAGGGCTGGAACCTATCCAGCAGTTCACAGGTCATAAAGCATTTGTATCTGCATTTCCTCCTGTTCCCAGCTGAATCCCTTTCTGTGTTTATACTTTTTAGAATAAACTTGGGCTCTGTCCTGCTTTGCATCTCATGGGGATGGACTCAAATGCAGACTCGATATAGATTTGATATATAAGTTAATCTTTTTTTAAAGGGCAAGGGCAGAGTTGTGACAGCTTAGTGGGCCCCAAGAAAGGGAAGTCCACAGACGGCTCTCTCCCCACAGCCTCTCACCACAATCCTCTCTGGGTAATCCAGGAAACTGTGCAAAGGGAAACGCAAACTGATGAGAAGGCAATACAAAGTTCAGGTAGTTTTGAGTTTTGTCAGCATGAAGGAGCAATAACACTCACTGCTCCAATTTAACAATCCAGCATTGAGTGAAGGTCTTCCCTCTTCTTGAAAAGCACACTACACAACACCTGTGAGTTAATTACTCACAGGTGTGCGGACTGCAGGGCGGAGCCGAGGTAGGCCCGCCTCTGGAAAACAAGGTGTGGTTAACTCGATCAAACACACACACACACACACACAGAAAGAGAGAACGGGAACGGGAGAGCCAGCACAGGAGGACTGGAGGATGATATTTGAGATCCCATTAAGTACTGAGGTCATGTTTCCAGGGTGACCTAAAGGCCAAATTATTAGGATGCATATCACATGGGAAATCTGTTAGTTCAATTCTGGTCAGATTGGACTTTTTTACTGCTTGTTGTTCCCCTTTGCAGTACAAGTAAAGACATTAAAATACAGTAAAATAGATCCCCACATTTCATTTAATGTTTCTCTTTGTTTGTTTCCAGCAAAACACTGAAAAGCCCTGAAGTACAATCCATGTAACTAATGTAGGGTGCAAATGCATGAACGCTTTCTAAATGCAATATTAGAACTCTTATCAAAACAGAGAAGCAAGCACATAAATGTCCACAGCAAAACCATGGAGACAGTATGAAACAGCACATGTGGATGAGTGTGTGAGTTTGTAAGCTGTATTTCAAGCGGCGTCACTAAATATCCTCACATGTCATAGCACACTTTCTGGTGTCGTACATTCTGGGTATTTTAATGAAGTATTTCACCGTGTTACTGCAGTCCTGATGTGTATTCAGTGCTGAGAACTCTGTTACAGTTGGCAACAGCATCTTTCTTAGAGTGGGATGGACTAAATTATTGTCCAATCGCAGCCTGAGAGGCACTAAGGAGAAGCTAGTTGAGGGATTTTTGCTCAGATTGCATCAAATCTGTGTCAAGCCCGGACCGACGGAGTTCAGGAGAAGAAGAAGAAGAAGAAGAAGAAGAAGAAGAAGAAGAAGAAGTTTCCTAGCAGCTCACAGTCAGCCAACAGAAACAAGGCGAGTTTTTACAGGACACATAACTGTTGAAGGCATGTTGTGTGGCATGTTGGCTTGTTTTCTTGAAGTATTCTTAACAATATTCATGTGTAGAGGAGGTCTTAGCTCCCTTTTTCCTTTATGATTTACAGTACCGTGCAAAAGTCTTGAGTCACCCCTCATTTCTGCATATTTTTCTTCCAAGGAACCAGACTTTCTTTTGCAGTCTTGAGCAATAGTTGTCCAGGCTCTCTGAAAAAGTTCTTCTTTGAATATTTGCTGCTTTTTCACACATTTTCAGATCAGTCCACAGGAATGTTTTTTGTTTGTTTGTTTTTCAGTCACTACCTATGAATCATTCAAGCATTAAAAAAAGGCACCTGACTATAGGGATCAATCAGTGCTGTTCCTGCATGTAACAGACACCTTAGGAAACAACAAATTTAAAATTGTAACTTTTAATCATTAACAATGTTATTCCCAAAGAACTACTGGCTGAAAATTTGGCGTACCTCAGCATGCTTTGTAGTGTATCCTTTAAAAATGTGAAGAAACTGAACAAGTGGAGGACAAAAGAAGAAGAAGCAGGTCTTAAAATTATCTGCACATTACATTCACCAACTGATTTGAGTTCTGTTCACAGACACATACCACACAGTCAGACTGGCAGCTGACTGTTGACAGAGTTTGGAGTCATCTGATATCAAAGACCTCTGTGCATGACTGTGATTGGACTCAGTGGTTTTGCAGATCTGAGTACCAAGAATGTGCAGGCTTGTGCCTAAACCTCACACCATCATCATGAAATGCTCAGTGTGTCTGTATTTCAGGGAAATGTGGAGCAGATGACTTCTCGGATAACTGAGACAGTATGTCCATATAATCAACATGTTCCATTGCCGTCACTGTTGTGCTTTTAGATTTAATGGATCGACGAAGCCACTTGCGTTCGGAAGATGACGCAGAACCGTCAGTCGTCATTGGTCAGACGCTGGTGAAGCTCCAGTACGCTGTACTCGTGGCGATGTCACGGGCCCGTCAGAGACTCGTGCAGGTCTTCATCGTGTTCTCGTTTGTCTTTCTGCTCCTGTGGATCGCTGCATTTCTATACGGAACCTTCTACTACTCTTACATGCCCAAGGCCACCTTTTCTGCACCTGTGCATTACTACTACAGGTGTGTATGTCGAGTCCCATCCAGCTGCAACAGCAGAAATGCAGTTTCTGTGGTTCCTCCTTTCTCATTCATTTATGTTTCGATCTCCAGGACAGACTGTGAATCTCCAGCATCGTTTTTATGCTCTCATCCTCTGGCGAACATCTCTCTGATGAGAAACAAAAAACATGTACGTGCACCAACTTTGTGTCACACATCTGTCTGTGCAGCGCACCCATCATGCTTTTCTTTATTTTCTTAGGTGCTGTTGCAATGGAGGATGCTCACATTAAACATGAACAAAGTCTTAAAGAATTATGTAAATTAAGTATAATAAATAAATAAAAAAAGAGATAAATATTTAAAAATTTAAAAAATTAAATTAATTGAAATAAATAAAAAACAAAATAGATACATTAATTCATTATTATTAATAACTGTGAATCATGTAAAGCTACACAAGTAGACTCCAAGAATAAGCATAATAGGCCCGCTTTAGACATTCATTCATGTATTTAAAAAAATGGTCCAAGAATGCTCATATGATGTTTTTAAATGCATATTCAGGTGCTGACATTCGGCCAGCCCTATCAGGTGTCTTTGCAGCTGGAGATGCCTGATTCCCCAGCCAATCACGAGCTGGGAATGTTTATGATCAAAACAACCTGTTTCTCTCAGGACGGAGAGCAAGTGGCATCCTCTGCTCGCTCTGTAAGCTGCACTCATGTTCATTAAACTCCAGCATGCAATTAATTACCTTTTGAAAGCTGCTCCAGTGATTCACTGCTGCATTGCTGTGTGTTTCTCAGGGAAGCCAACAACTGTCTGCCTCCAGCTCTCGCTTTGTGAGTACAGTGCTGATGCATGCTAACCCCTTCAATCACACAACCTGCTCAGAGCCAGATTGGAGCTGCTTATGGTTGTGCAGATCTACTGCAGCAGGGCATTATTACTCAAAGACTGAAACATGCATGATAATAATGGAGGGCTGATGATGTGGTACTTTTTTCTTGAATGGAACTGAATTATAACTTCAGTTAATCCACAACCACGTCAGAGTCACTGTGTTGTTCTCGTGTGGTCAGAGCATACTGCGGTATCGTTCAGACCTGCTGAGGACGCTGGGAACGCTGCTGTTCCTCCCAGCCTTCTTGACTGGAGCAGCTGAGCAGAAACAAGTGCTGGAGGTGGAACTCTTCTCAGACTTCACAGACAACCCTGTAAGTTGTGCTTACATATTACATAAAAAGGGAGTAGGGAGAAATAAGTGGGGCAGGGCTATGGCAGCAGCAGGCAAATATTTTACTGAAGCCTAATTATCAAGAGTACTGTATTTTCTGTACTGTATTTTCTCTCCCTGTTCAGTATTCTCCCTCGGTCACAGCTGTCATTGAGATCCTGTCCAGCAAGGTGCAGATATACTCATCTCACCTCTACATTCACGCTCATTTCACCGGCATCAGGTGAGAATTACCTGCACACTGCACACATTTATGGTGTAACCTGCCTGTTTGTTAGGTTCCCTGGTTGTTCGCTTCCTGTTTTATTTTGCCAGTCTCCTGTTCCGAGTGTGTGTCATCCAGTTTTGCTTCCTCTTGTTGATGTAATTAGTTTCACCTGCTCTTCAACCTGTTGCTTGTTCCTTCGCTACCTCGTGTGTATTTATTCTTCAGTTTCCCTCTGTCCCCTGTCACGTGTCTCTCCTGGTGTATGTTTGCCCATCTGTTACTACTATAGTTTGCTTTTTGTGAGCTCTCAGCAGTAAAGCTGTTTTTAAGTTCATCACCCCTTCTGAATGAGGCATTGTGGGTCCATCCTCTCACACAGTCATCCATGACAGAAGCAAAATTTTGCACGGCTCATTAAATATACTGAAGTTATTGTATTAAAAAAAACCCCAGCGGATTCTGATGATGTCAGTGGGAACTTTTTTTGTAATATAAAGTCATCAATTTTATCTATGTGACTAAAAATTGTTAGTTTTCCCCCCCATGACTAACTGTGGCATTTTGTGAGCTTTTCCATAAAATTATGGGTCAAATACTTAACAGAGAGCAAGCAAGGAATCAGTGAATCTCTCTCTCTCATTATCTTAGTTAATCAGCTACCAACCTAAATGACCCCCAGGTCCCCAAAACCCTGACAGTGTCCACACTCAGACACTTTGAGATGCATTGCTGCTA
>VOQJ01011596.1:25840-60840 GCA_015052665.1 Apistogramma diplotaenia
ACAGAAGCAAAATTTTGCACGGCTCATTAAATATACTGAAGTTATTGTATAAAAAAAACCCGGCGGACTCTGATGATGTCAGTGGGAACTTCTTCAGATTAGATTTTTTTTTTTGGAATATAAAGTCATCAATTTTATCTATGTGACTAAAAATTGTGACTAACTGTGGCATTTTGTGAGCTTTTCCGTAAAATTGTGGGTCAAATACTTAACAGAGAGCAAGCAAGGAATCAGTGGCTCTCTCCCTCATTATCCATCCATGTTTATGTGGACCTGCTTCAGCAGAACTCACAGTGAACTCCATTATAAATGGAATGGAAATATGTTGTGGATGAAAAAAAGACACATTTCTCAGCTGTGGCATTAAAACACTTAACACAATAGATGAAACCTACTTCAAGTAACAGTGATCCTCATCTTAGTTAATCAGCTACCAACCTAAATGACCCCCAGGTCCCCAAAACCCTGACAGTGTCCACACTCAGACACTTTGAGATGCATTGCTGCTAAATCACTTTATGCAAACTTTTGAAATCTGTATTTCTGCAGATTTACCTAATGTAATTACCCACATGACAAAAGGATTAAAAATAGTAAACATACAAACACGGGAGGAGTAAACAACCCTAAACAACCTGTGTGTCTCTCTGTGTCGTCTCACCAGATACTTGCTGTACTACTTCCCCGTCTTCTCAGCCCTGGTGGGCGTGTGCAGTAACTTCTTCTTCCTCAGCTTCATCTTTGTCTTCAGCTACATGAGACTGCTGCTGCAGGTGGAGCCACAGCGGGTGAGAGGATAGAACCATGACTGCAGACAGGCACTTGATGAGATTTTAAAATTATTAGATTTTTCCTTCCAGGTCATACTGACCGGTCACTGACTTCCTTGTTGCTTACAGTACAAAACAAATAGGACGGAGGAGAACAACAAGCAAGAGGATGAAACAGGTGTTCCTACAGGTACAAAAAATTAGACACATTGTTTATGTATATATATGCGTAAACTATTTGAACCCATTCCAGAGTGTGTTTGACTGCTGAATCAAATTCTTTGACAGGCACTGCAGAACTGCTGGGTCCCTTCCATGCAAACCCCACAGAGTGGAGCTGGGAGGAACCACATGTTCACGTTGGCAATGGCACAGAGCAGCAATCCAGAGATACAAGTGGTCAGGGAGAAATAAATGAAACAGAAGTAGCCTGAGGCGATTGATAAAGGAGGTGGAGAATGTGTGGAGAACAGCTACGATAGTGTGAGGTTAAGATAAGGATTCAAGGCCAAAATACGGTTAAAATTGATAAAAAGATTCAAATTCATGTAAAAGCCACAAAGAAACCCTGTTGTTATAAGAAAGTAGTGTGAGGCATCATTTCTTGAGAATATCATAGGCTGTATGGTTTCATTGGTATGAGTATTTATTTCAAAATGACTTTTTTTAATGTATGCCACCTAAAGTTATTTAGAAATGTATTCATAAGTGGAAAAAACATTGATTAAAATTGTAATTGCAAGTTAACACCAGTCATAAAGACAAAGTCTGGAGACAAAGTTAGCGAGGCAAGACTGAGATGGTTTGGACATGTGTAGAGGATGGGTGGCAGATATACTGGATAAAAGATGCTGAATGTGGAGCTGCCAGGCAGGAGGAAAAGAGGAAGACCACAGAGAAGGTTCATGGATGTAGTGAAGGAGGACATAAAAAATGCGAGAGTTAGAGTGGAGGCAGATGATCTGCCAAGGAAGCAGTTGAAAAAAGAAGAATTTACCTCTGTGTTTTAGTGGTATATTAATGCAAGTTTATCATGTTATGAATGGTTACTTTACAATCAGAAACAATGTTTTTCATATATGTTAGTGCATCTGAAGGCTGTTTTTCTTACACAGGAAATATATTTGGCTGGTTGAGCGCACAAAGCATCGCCTTGAAGTCTTAAAATGGGGAAAAAAGAACCTTTCTTTTGAAAGTCTCGAGTATTTTTGTTCCAAGAAATGAAGATTTTTTTTCCTGCAGAAAATGAAAATCAGTGACTCTTCCATACACCGATGTGTGTGACTCCTTTCACAGAACAGCATGAACTGGCTCTAACCAGAACTGAAACAATGTGGGGAAACTCCAGTGTCCAGCTGATGCTTCACGGCAGCTTCTTTACACACAAAACAACAGCATTAAGGAAACCTGGTACTCATTTTAAAAAATATATTTTGACATAACAGAGCAGACAGAAAGGAAAGGTGAGAAAGCTGAGGGAACAACATGCTAGAAATGGCCTGAAACAGAATCAAACCCCAGCTTCTGTATTAGCCTTTCAGCATATGGGATGCTTGCTTAACCTAATTAGCAAACTGGCACCGCAAGACTGGCTCTCTAAGAAAAGTTGCAAGGCCACACAATGCCTCCTTGTATAATCATATGTACTAACAGTCACTCATTAGACTTTATTCGTGCACCTTGCTAAATCCAGGTTGGACCCCCTTTGGCCTTCAGAGCTGCTTTAATTCAACAAAGTGCTGGAAACATTCCTCAGAGGTTCTGGTCCATATTGACATTATAGCATCACACAGTTGCTGCAGATTTGTCGACTGCTCATCCAGGATGAAAATCTCCTGTTCCACCACAACCCAAAGCTGCTCTACAGGATGGAGCTCTGGTGACTGTGGAGGCCATTTGAGTACAGTCAGTGACCTCATTTTCATGTTCAAGAAACCAGTTTGAGATGATTTGAACTTTGTTATATGACACATTATCCTGCCGGAAGCTTCCATTAGAAAATGGTTATATTGTGGTCACCAGCAGCCTGACACAAGGTAGGCTGGATCCATGCGTTCATGTTGTTTACACTAAATTCTGACCCTACCATCCAAATGTGTCAACAGAAGTCAAGAAATCAGACCAGCTAGTCTGGGACCAACAACTATGCCACATTCAGAGTTACTTAAATCACCTCTCTTCCCTCTTTTGATGCTCAGTTTAAACTTCAGCAGGTCATCTGGACCTTGTCTACATGCATAAATGCATTGAGTTGTTGCCATGTGAATGATTCCTGTTCAATAGCAGTTGAATAGGCATTTCTAACAAAGTGCCCAGTGACTTCATATAAATATCATCTGCAATTATATAATAATTATCTATATCAAAGGTTCCTCTTTTTTTTAAAACTGTGTCAGACTGTGGAGCTGTTTCTTTGTTGGGTTATCGCTTTCATGCGTGTTGCAAAAATAAAAAGCAATAAAGCAAACTGTGAATCTTTTTTCTTATTACACAAAACCATTTTCACATTTCATGTCCAAATATAAAGAATACAAAAAATGCACTTTAATATTGTTTCTCTACTGCAATAAAACACTGTAGAACACATTTATTATTGGAGGGAAGACACGGTATTCCTGGATGTCCTCTCACCTGTGGCACTGTTGGCCAAATTCCAGTAGCTGTTCCTGAGTGAAGCTCTGGAAACTCAACGTCACTGCATGCAAAATTTGGCAGCAGCAGAGAGAATGGGAAAGGGATGTGGCTCGCTGACAGACACACAGCTTTGTGCAGCTGAAAACTAACAGGTGGAGGACACAGGTTTGGTAAGTTAGCCATATTTGAGGATTTAATGCTATTTTCCGCTTGT
This sequence comes from Apistogramma diplotaenia, assembly GCA_015052665.1. Taxonomy (NCBI): domain Eukaryota; kingdom Metazoa; phylum Chordata; class Actinopteri; order Cichliformes; family Cichlidae; genus Apistogramma; species Apistogramma diplotaenia. Next base: position 29,459 of record VOQJ01011596.1, read on the forward strand.
GTCACTTTTTAAACGCTGATTTAATGATGTTTGAGTGAATTTTTTTTATGCTTTTTATATGTTTGCACTTCCTCAAACATATTCAAAACTGTGCATCTGTTGTAAAGATTTTCCTGTCGTACAAGCACATGTTGGGTCCACACCTGACACAAAGATGGACACTACAGATGGCAACAACTCGGAGGGGATAAAGATGGAGACAGAGAATGAGCAAACTGTGGATAATGACTGTTGTTCCAGCTTATCAGATAAGACACATCAACATCTTTTAATCAGCGACTGGCCGTCCAGCAGCTGCAGGCTAGTTCGACTGAGATCCAGACCCAGTCTCCAGTCAACAAAAAGCTTCCCCCCTTACAGTCACTGCATAGGTGGACTGGGAGAGGATGAAGACTCGGACGATCAGCAAAATTCAGACATGGCTTGTCAGCCATATGTCACGCATGTGAAGGAAGACAGACAAGAAGAACTTCGAGGCACAGAAAGAAATGAGGAGCTGACAGCTAGATGTGCAAGGGAAGGGGTGAAGGCAAAATGGAGGCTGAGGAGGAAGGAGAGGTTATGGGGAAGCTTTGAGGTCGAAACAGACAGCTGGGAAAGAGGGAGGTGCAGTGGGAAAAGAAGGGTGGAGGAGACTGAAAAAGAAGAGCAATTTGGTGACGATGAAGAAGAAGAAGCTACAAATGCTGAGGGGAAACACTGGAGAGGTAGAAACTCCAGTTTTGAGAAAGTACGGAAAGAAGAAGAGGAAGATAAAGATGAAAGATCTACCATTTCAGAAGTAGAAGACAACAAAAACAGTGGGGAGACCCTACAGGGAAACGATAAAGAGGCAGCAGAAGTGCCGGGAATGACAGGGGGATCCACAACACAGCAGTGGGCCTCCCCACATCCCCTCCTCTCCAAGCTTTTGCACTCCTCCACTTCCTCCTCTTCCTCCATCAACCTCTCCTCTGCAGAGAGCGATGAGGTCTTCAGCGAAGGAGAGGATGCTGGGTCGAAGAGGAAGACATTCAGGAAGGTGAGAATAGCTGGCAAAAACAAATGGACGCAGCTTTCAAGTGTGTTTGCATTTTTCTGGGGAATGTGGCATCCTGGTTGATACACTGGCATCGACTCATGTGTCTGGCTGCTCTGGTTTTCCGTGGATGTAAAGTAAAACAACATTTCTCAACTGTTCTTTGCACCTGTGGTCCTGGTGATTTGCATGGGCTTGAAAGAGGACTTTGACAAAGTCAGATTTGAATGGTGTTTGCATGCCTGGCTGCTGCTGCTGCTGCAGATATGAGAGTAAAGCGTGAACAGAGGGAGAATGATAGGAAGTGTGCTCTAAATACAGTGTGTTTGCATTGTCAGATATTGAATAGCAGACAGTCTGCATTAGCAGGCCTGAAAAGTTTACAAAACATTTAAAATCAAGATAGTGATGTTTAACATGGAGGCATTTATGATTTGAATAGTTAAATCTTAAATATGACATAATATAGACATTTCCTGCAAACAGCAAACCTGTCATTTTGCTATAGTGCACTAATGAGCATGCTCAGCTCAGCTTCAGCTGCTTTTGGGTTTAGGCTTTACACTGGCTCCGTCTGTGTCTGTAAGAGACTGCTTTGTGTATATACAAAGTAGACTGTAACTGTTGAGGAATGTTCAGTTTGTTGAAAACAACTGTTTAAGTTACTATTAAAGTGCATTTTCAGAGTATGTTAAGGCCACACGATTAATGGTTCCCCAAATAGAGAAATCAAAGAATTCAAAATTGATGCTTTTGCCAAAATAAATGTACAAAATGAACCTTTTTCCAAGTCACAGAAGATTAAAGCTCAATGTGCCTCTTTTAGATGCTGCACAGCTATGTTTTCACTGTAAATGTTTTGATATTTCACGGTACATGTAGGACACTCACGTATAATCAATCAGGTGCTTTCGTTTCAAAGTTCAAGTATGATTCACGCTTGCTTGGTGTCACGCTGTCATGATTTGCTGGGCCGGTTGAACAGAAACGAGCCATTGTTAATGTAATTAATGACACCTTTTAATTCCTGCTGTGATAAAGAAAGTTGAGCCCTTCACAGTAGCAAACCAGCTTAAGCTGCTTCTCTTTGCATGCATGATGCTATTCCTGTTTAGGTAAATGTGGCGCTCTGAGCTGCCTGCGGTGTTTGTCTTTGTGCTTTACACTTTATCAAGAATGCAACCTACCTGACAGGTATTCTCCACAAACTGAGCACAACATGCTAGACAGGAAAATTCTTCTCACATAACCTGCTTTTCATTTTTCCATTCCAGTGCCGCTCCTGGAAAACCTTCCTGACTATGATGCACTGGTCTATGAGCCGGCAGAGCTCCTGGGTCCAGCTGGCTGGACATCAAGGCACGTGTGCTACAGTTTATCTCACACAGAAACCAGTGTCATTACATTTCCAGATGATGGCGCTATCACATTGATGCTGACTGTTTGCAAAGCTTTCTGAGAACAACTTTTTGACTTGTAAATATGAGGTGAAGTCACTATAATATACATACAGCATGTCACCACTACCTCTTACCAGCATTAACTCATAATGACTCATATGTAAACATTACTGCAGCTATGTATTAGAACATAGCAGCCCTGCACAAACCTAGTCACTGTTTTGTTTAGTCATCAAACAGTGACGACAGTGGTTAAATCCAGGGAATAATGAAGCTCAGTGTGAATTTTGCTGAGCCAACAATCACGAAAAGCACAGTAATGCTCCTTTCAGTTTTGTATACTCAATTTAGGTGGTGCCCACATTTTGCTTCCTTGTCTTATTGACCATATGGAAAGAATATTTTCATCTCTCCTTGCTGTTTGCTTGTGCCATCAGGTAACTTCCAGGTGAGCAAGGGAGGCGAGGTGCTAAAACTGTACAACGAAGTGGAGGCAAAGTGCCTGGAGTGCCTGATGAGAGACCCGCTGAGACCCTTTGTCCCACAGTACTATGGCTTGGTCACGAGAGGGGAGCACTGCTACATCCGCCTGGAGGACCTGGTGAGCGGCCTGAAGAGGCCACTCATCATGGACTGCAAGATGGGGGTCAGGTAGGGCTTCCTCTACAATCATGTCCAGTCCTGATTGCAGAAGATTTCAATTTTAGCTTACTAACTTTGTAGGGGGAGAAAATGACAAGACATATAGACTCATAAAAGTTTATGCACAGTTTTATTAACTTTAACCCTTGTTTTTTTTAGCTCTTCAAGGTCCACTTAAGATCTGGTGTGTTTTTGTTCACAAAGTCTGTGAGACTCCTTGTGAAGACTCAGTAACCAAAATTTCTTTTGTTAGAACGTACCAAGAGGAGGAATTAATGAAAGCTCGGGTCAAAGCCCCCCTGCGGAGCGACATGTACCAAAAGATGGTGAATATGGACCCTTCTGCTCCATCAGCAGAGGAACATACACAGAAGGGAGTGACCAAATGGCGCTACCTTCAGTGGAGGGATTCAATCAGTTCTACATCCACGCTGGGCTTCAGGATAGAGGGCATTATGGTAGGAGTGAAGGCCAGTAAAGGAACTGCAACATTTACTTTAATCAAAAGTATCAGTGTAAAATTTGACTTTATTTTTTGTGAGTCAGATGGAGGACGGCAGCATTCAGCGGGACTTCAGAAAGATTCAGACTTTATCTCAGGTCACTGAGGTATTGCTTTACTTCACCAAGAGTCACCTGGACATTCTGGTCAGTTCTGTCTAATAAAGAAACACTAGTTAAGTAGTACCACCTTTCCTTAAGAAATCATATCACAAAATGCAAAAATAATCATAAAACTGGTTGATAACTAAAACAAAGAAAACAGAACAAGCAGCTTCAAAGCTGATGCTGAACACAATCCTCTATGAGCAAACAATTGGCAAACGTGGGGAAAAAGAAACCTCCAACAGAGGCAGATTTGGTTAGAACTGATATCAGCTGGGATCTGTCTGATCAGGAGGGGAAAGAACAGAGGAATACAAGGCGTGATGGCAGAATTGATGCCAGCAGCATATCTCTAAAGATATTTACCAAATCACACAGGTGAGAGATTTTACTCAAGATTTTGAAAAAGCAAACCAACAACGACCACTTACCAAAATAAAATTACTCAGAAGAGCTGAAAACCAAAATAGAAATTTGAAAAAAGAAAAGAAAAAAAGGATAAACTTACTGATTACTGTCATTCCATTCATTCACAATAAGCATCCACCACTGTAACAGTAATAATGAAAAGCATAATAGGTCCCCTTTAATCTTTTAATTTGTCATAGCTGCACCCTGTGCTGCTGCTAAACCACATCTGCACCCATGTGTATTCTCAGAGAGCATACCACTCCAGACTCCTGGCCCTGAGTGACGCACTGAAGAATTCACCATTTTTCAGAAGTCATGAGGTTGGTTTGCATACACAGACGTAGCCTGTTAAGTTGTGCGATAAATATCATTAACTAAGAGCTGTACACATGAATTCATAACAGCTGCAGTTTACATTCACTTTGCTCACCTTAATCTTACAATGCCTTTATATTTTTGAATTGATCAGGTGATTGGCAGCTCGCTTCTCTTCGTCCATGACCACAGCAAGGCCAGCGTGTGGATGATAGACTTTGGAAAGACGACTCCTCTGCCTGACTCCTTGGAGCTCCGACACAACGTCCCGTGGTCTGAAGGCAGCAGGGAGGACGGCTACCTCATCGGTCTGACCTCTCTTATCTCATCTTTAGGCCAAGCCATCGGCAATGCCTCCTGGCAGCAGGAGGAACACTGTGAAGAGAAGCCCATGAATGTGCATTTTTGACAGTTTTTAAACAGTCATAAGTGGATGAGGCGGACAAATCAACTGCTGTTACACTTAAACTGTTTCATTCGCTGGAAGAGATGACAGGTGGAGGATTTGTTAATGAAGACTGCCTTCATGGGCTGAGGAAGTGGAACAAGGGACTTCCATGTAGCAGAAATCCATAGATATTTGAGATAGTTGTGCATCTGGTATGTACATATTCTGATAGTGAAAGCTATTATTATTATTTTTTAATTTTATCATTCACAATCTAAGGAACTTTGTTGATCAGGGGCATGTCCAGAGAAGGGGCAAAGGGTAGGAATGACCCTGCTGAATATTTGTTTACAAATGCTCCTGTTTTTTTATTTTATTTTGGTTGGTCTGCATGAACCAAAAGTTCTTACCTTTCTTGCAACATATGTTACGCTTATTTAAGGTACAGTATCTCATAATGTGCAGAAAGGCTGAACAGCTTCCTGCTCTACCTGTTTTAAGACAGTATGTGTAAAAAATAAACTAACCATGTTCATAAAACACAGGTTGAAATGCAGGTAAAGCTATTTTTGATAAAAACAGTAAGAATGTTTATATTATATTATTATACTGTTTGTATTTGAACTACTTACATATGATGCAGCTGAAATTTTAGGTTTTTTTCATAGTTTTATAGCCTGTAAAACAACCTCACATACTGTATATGTTGGTTACAAATTTAAAAAAAGAAGCCTTCTTTTGGTTTAGTCTTTATATTTACACACTGTTATTATAGAAACCATTCACTCCCATATCATATTCAATCATCAGTAAGTTAGACATCTGAAGTCCAAAGAGAAAAACAATTATGTCCAAGAAGTACATAAGTGAATACAATTGTAGACAGCAGTGACCCTTGACAGTGGTGAGGTGTGTGGTAGGAATGACAGATGGTTTCAAGGTGGGGGTGGAAGATTACATCAGGGATCATCTCCGGGTCCCTTGTTGTTTGCAGTTGTAATGGACAGGTTGACAGATGAGGTCAGGCAGGAGTCTCTGTGGACATTGTCATCTGTAGTGAGAGTAGGGGAGCAGGCAGAAGAGAGCCTGGAGGAGTGGAGGAATGCACCGGAGAGAAGAATGGAAGCCAGACAGAATACGTGTGTGAGAATGACAGGGAGATAGGATAGGTGGAAAGGTGAATGGGCAAAGAGTCTACGTGTCTTTCATAATGTGGTGAGTGAGGACTACGGACCCGTGGTCGCTGTTGTCAGCTGGGAGTCTGTTTTTGGGAACAGGAACTATGCATAATGTTTTGGTGATAGTAGATGTCAAGATGAAAACTCTGTAGTCCAGTGTAGTTAAAACATGTTGGGCTTTTTAAACACTGGGGGTGTGACAATTCTAAAACACAAATTATAATGTAAAAGTCTGCAATACTGTATCAGGGTTAAGTATTCCGATACACTGATACATCTTTGTGGAGCATTTATCAATGACTAAATGGCAAAAGCTGCAATTCTTTTGTTATCATGCCACGTTTAAAAGCCAACTGAATAATTCATATTGGACTGACAAGTAGAGGCCTGCATTGCATTAAGTTTATTACTTTCTTAATATTAAAACCATGTAAGCCAAATATCTAAAGAAAATGCAGTGAAAATGGTCGAAATATATATGTACACATTTACTTTGAGCCAGAGCCGTTAGAGCTCTTTCATTCCGCCAGGTGGCGCCATGTTGTTGTTAGTTTTGGAGGAAAACCAGCAGGACCGACCTGACAGGTGGCTCCTGACAGGAGCCAACAGCAGACGTTTTCTGTACTCTCATGAAAAAGTGGTCAAATAAATTAGTGGTAAATATTTTAATTTGGCCTGTGCGAGCAGCGTGATATTCGGCGGGCTCCGCTGCCATAGAAACCTAAGCTCCTAGCTACAAGCTAACCTTATCCTCTGCGCTCAAAGTTGCATTTCTTAAAAAAAAAAAAAAGGCGGAATTTGCGTTAAAACTCAAAGCTCCGCTCAGCAAAACTAACACGGACTCTGGCGCTGTTTTGAAGAGTTTTTCAAGTAGACAGTAAGTTTTTTGTGGAAGATTTGGAAGTGGTCTGAAAAGACCGAGTGATCATGTTTCAGAGGATCTACCCCAACCTAGCGGTGGTGACACGTGTGGTGGACAACGGTAAGTCTGCCTCATTTTCGCTAGTTTGTTTGTTTAGCTCGGTATTAATCATTTATGCCTGCCTGTGTTTTAAATACACATTGGGAACGATATTGTTTTAACTTAAAATTAATAAGCAGGCTATGGAGGAGACTGCACCTTCACCTGGTGGTTCAAATGGTCAAATAAATCATAAGGTGTGTGGCGCTAGTGGAAGCCTTCAACTTTAGGCAGCACAACCACTCGGCTGGACTTCGGGCAATGTCGTGATTTGGGTTCAAACGCACTGTTTCTACAGCTGAGCCTGCGTAGAGCGGGAGGGAAACCTCTCTCATGTGCTGCAGAATAATTTAGCAAACTGGAGGGCATACCCATCCTAAAACCTATATATTGGAAGTAATTTTGAGTGAAATATACTTTTTTTTTGTCATATGACCGAAATGAAAGTGTACTTTTAGTACAAAAATAAATTAAACCCAAAGTCCAGAATGAAGTATTAATAGCTGGATTTGGGATATTGTGATATTTCTGCCAGTATTACTCAACATCAGCAGATATTTTAATCATAATAGGAAAAGCAGTGGTGTATTCATGTTTCTGCCATTTGTCTATGGTGATTCACTGTCAGGGTTTACTGGGACCTCATTATTGTCATTCCTGCCAACACTGCCTTCAGGCATTTCTCACAGCAGATATTTTGCCCTGTCACTGTCGGGAACACACAGGTATTAATACATAAAGAGTAATGACAATGACTCCATTCCACCTTTGGGAGGGCCTGCTTTTATGCATTGTGTTTCATGCCATAGTAGTTCATTCTTTAGCAAGTCAATAAGTCTGCTATGACAAAGTGTCTTTTGTGCATATGAGGAACTTCAGTTATTTGGAAAACTACTTACTGCTGGTCAGGAGAACATACAGAACTGTGTAAAAAAAATTTGTAGCTTTAGGAAATGACATATCTAAATGAATCATATATATAATATTTCTGCTTTTATCAAAAGTCTCCACAATGGCTTTCAAAGCCTAGTGTTACCATGACATAGAAACTATTTTCAAATTCAAAAGATACATTTTTAAAAGCGTTGAATATTAAGAGACGTTGGAAATCAATATAAGATTTCATGAGTCTTCCTTTAGCAAATCCTCCCCTCATGAAGCTTATAATGTTCAGCTTTTACTGAAACTGTTTTACAGGATGTTTGTGCTGCCAACTATCAGATGAAACTAGACAATACACTGCACCACCTGTCAGATAAGATCCACTTTATTTATTCTGTCACAGCAGCCTGAAATCAGAAAACAGAAGCTGATATCAACCAAAATAACTTAAATAAGTAGAATAGTAGGATTGTATAGTTCAGTAAAATAAAATACCATGACAAAATGAGTAATACTATAATTGACTTTAAAAAATAAATAGAATGGAGAATGCCTTCGAAAATAATATAAATAAAATAATAAAATCAGCAAATATACACTACTGTATACAGTACTATGAAATAGTATCTTTGGACCAACAAGATGATTCCCAAAGAGCTATTAGCCAAAACTTGTCTTATCTCAGCATGGTGTGTCCTTAAATAATGTGACAGATATACATATGGTAGACAGTCATACCTGTAAGAAATAGGAAAAACTCCAGCTAAGACTCAAGAGATGCATCTGACCTTACAGTTGATCCAACTACTGTTCACTGAAGCCTCATCACTAATGGTCTCAGTGGAAGTGTGGCTGTTAAAAAGTCATTCGTGTCAGGGATCTTGTACAGACCTCAAATATTGTCTTTAAGCTCATTAGAATTGTACAGTCTTTTTCTTTTTGCCTTATATGTTGTATTTCCATGTATATTTGCTTGTTTTAGAAATAAACTGCTCTTCCCATTTCCAATGTTTTTAGCAAAATATAAAGAAATGAGCAGTGGCTTTAGACTTTGTCTTAGTACTTTAAGATGACATCACAGTGGCTCAGTGGTTGAAATAATGTTTTAGTAAGTGTTAATGCACGAGGCCTGACCACCCCCCCCCCCAAAAAAACGTCCAGTACAGTAAAATTAAACTGTATATAAACTGCGACTGCTGAAAATACCCTCTGAGCAGTGTCCCCTTGCTGCAAATGCGAGTTTGTTGCACTGTCTGTATATCAAACGGGAAGCAGTGTGCACAATTTCTTCAGTGTGTAAGTTTAAATTAGGTGCTTTTCGCCAATATCTAGCTTACCTTAATCTCAAATACATTATGCGCTTAAACCCGCTTGAAGAGCCCGTGGGTGGTTATTTAAAATACATTTGCATACTGGCGTAGCTTTGCAAAAGCCCAACGGACCACTTAAGACAGTTGTCTTTAATCTACATCTGTGTGGTGATAGGGATGGTGATCAGCTTTTTAAAGGGGTTAATATATTTATGATTGGCTAGAATTATTTAAATGGTCATATGTCATCTTGCTTCGCACTTAAATTCTTACGCACATACGAAAAGCTAAGTCGAAGGTAACGTTAGACAAACCTGCCTTTCATCTGTATTATGTATCGGGTATCTGTAATGCAGTTTATTCGGCCACAAATATTTTTTTAGTGTCCCGGAAGAAAAAAATTGTAAAGCAGTTGTGCTTCCGCCTTCTCGTCAGGATTCGCAGGACCTCGAGCTAAGCTAAGCTAAACTAAGCTAAGCTGTAGTACTAACTACGAGCCGCCCGTCACGTCGCGGTCTTCTTTGTTTCCGTTGGTCCCTTCGGGATGTTAGAGCCTCTCCCACCGCCTTGGCTTTGTGTGTCGTGAAACAAAGACAATAAGCACCGCTCGTAGTGTTATTTTTTTGTCTTTTACATTGGGCTGTGATTGTTATCCAACACTATTGGAGAAATATGGCGGACGGCGGGCATTACTACAACGGTAAGAAGCCACGTTCACTGCAGCTGTAATCTCACTGCACTTTTAACCATTTTCCCTCAGATCGTGGGGACTTTGTGGTGAGGAGAGAGGTCAGAAGAACCGATTTCATGGTTCACGGAGGTAAAAATATGTCGGGAGGCTTCCTGAAGCTGTCATTGTGTTACCTTACGGACACATGTTTCAGTCTTATGAATTTAAATGTGTAGTCCTTGTACATTAGCTGATTTCAGTTAACTGATGACCTATTCCTGTCCGAGGGATTATTGTTGCATATGCAACATTTAAGTCACGAGCTAACTTTCTTTTTCCTTCACAGAGCATGATGACAGAACTGCACCACAATTTCGCCGTAAAGGCAGAGGCCCTCACAAGGGTCGAGGGTATGATCGGTCCCGCAGAGACCGCCAGCGGGGAAACCACTCTGGTGGCTTTGGAGGTCCCGGACCAAGGTCCAGGCTTGAAGATACTGATGGAGATGTAACCATGAGTGACAGTTCTCAGGACAACAGCTCCCAGAACAGATTGTAAGTGTTAATAGTTATGCTGTGTTCACTTAAGTACTCTCAGTAAATAGTACTTTAAACTATGTATAATTTTCATGTAAGGTTAGTGGTGCATGTACAGTAAGGTTTAAGAAGAAGGTGTGTCCTAAACAGGCCCTTACTGGAAGAGAAAGTTTAACACCATATCATTTTCACTTAAGTTACTCTGCTGACATTAAGAGCACCACAGGAAAAGTAAACCAAACTTAAACTGTAGAAGTGATTTTAGCTAAAATAATAATTTTGTTTGTGAGGCTAGGATGTTTTTAAAATGTGCACGTTTTGCGGTGTACCGCTTTGAAGCTAGTAATCCATAATTAAACTGTAAAACATGGTATATTTGTGCTTTTGAAACCTGTCGTGTCGACATGTCATACCATGATTGTGGTTGGCGAAGTAGTAGTTGCTCGCGCACACCATGACTGCAGTTGGTGTGCTCTACTCCTGAACACTGAAATCAGTGCTTTGGTACTATATTAAGGGCATAAGTTAAAAAGGTAAACAAAGAGCAGCAATCCCTATCTTGCTATCTCTAGGTATACATGATTGATAAATCATTGAAAATGCATGTTGACACTGATCTGTTGGTGTCTCCAGCCCTGCTGTACTTTGCACAATGAGTTACAAAACTCTGGAGATGCACAACAAGCTGATAGTTTACCAAAATGCTTCACATGCCAGGAGTTGTGACTTAATTTTTGGCACGTGCCATCATTTGCAAGGACGATAACAGTGACCATAAACTGCTTGTCACAGGGAATTGAAAGTAGTAAGACATCACTGAGAAATTGCATGGCAACTTTGCTTTGTAATGTGTTCATTTGTCTAAATATACTGCCTTGTTGTGTCCTCCTTAGTAACCCATATGGAAGACCTTTTCGGAAAGGAGATGGGCGGTTTGACAGAGACAGGCGACAAGGCAAAGGTGGAGGCAGAGGTGGAGGTGGAGGAGGTGGCGCCTTCAGAGGTGGAGACAGAGGAAGCGGGGGAGGGAAAAACCCATCAGGCTGGTACAAAGTAACGGTGTGTATCCTTACCCTCACCCCGGGGTGTCAAAGACTCTACCCTTTAACCTAGAAAGAGATTACAGCTGTATAATGACAATAAAGGCATTCTAATCTACTCTATATTTGTTTTTTTGTTTATGTGACAGATACCACATGGAAGAAAATATGAAAAGAAGTGGTTACTGACAGCTCTCCAGAATATCTGTTCAGTTACATACACACCTGTGCATGTGAGTTTGAGTACAGTCTTATTCTTACTACTTCTCAACAGACTTAATATCATTGTTTATGTCTTAAAGTAACACTTCTCCAGCTAATATGTGCACAAATATTGAAGTTCCTGCATGTTGCTTCATGTTCTGATAAAATAAATTGTCATTCTTGCTGCCTTTTAAATTATTATGAAAATATCACCAGTATAGACAAATAGGTAAGCTAGAGATTAAAATTTATGGGTGCCAAGGTAACTCAGGGTGTGAGCAGGCGACCATATATGCCGCGTGGCGGTGCGGGTGGCGCAGGTTCGAGTCCCGACCTGTCGCCCTTTCCCGCGCATGTTCCCCATCTGCCTCTTCCCACTTTCCTGTCTCTCTCCACTTACAATATACTGTCAATAAAGCCATGAAAGGCCAAAAAATATATATAAAAAAAAATATATATATATATATATTTGTCCTGTGTTTATCCAGTACCATGTGGACCACAACAGGGTCCATTTCTTTGTGGATGATTCCTCTGCTGCCAGTGCTTTACACAAGTGTTCGCACAAAATCACCGACACAGACGGTTATAAGGTATGTTGGTATAATAATGCGACTGCCACTCTTATTGCAGCAGGTGTTTGTGTCGTGTACTGTTCTGCCTTATGGTACCATGCCGTATTCTCATCTTAATCTCATAGATAATTGGTGCACTGCTACTCAGTGTTTAGACATCTACTTCGATGCTGTGTCAACAAGATGATGAATAACCATTAATCAAACAATCTTAAAACTAAATCTTTAGTTACTGATTTGTCTTTTTCCATCTGTGTATTTCTTCAAGGTCGAAGTGCATGTCAACAAAAGTGCTCCACCGTCCTTCCTCCTCTCTGACCTGAAGCCTGAACACTTGGAGCACCTGAAGGTAGGAGGCACTTTCCTCATCAGAAGCACCTAAGTGGAGGCAGTGACAATGGTTGCAAGTCTTTCACTTCTCTAATCATCGTAACAGGCTGGCGCAAGCTACTAAATAGTACACAGCTACAAGATTTTAGTTCTTGCTTAAATTACCACCATTCTTTACCGGTGAATAGCAGATATGTGTAAATACAGTTTAATGCTCTAGATCACAGAATTATAGGTCCTCAATAAAGCCGTATCATTTTAGTGATGCACGTGTCATGAGTGAAAGTGAAAGTTTGCCACATCTCTAAGAAGATGGCGGCAGGCAACCTTTTAGCCTGCGTTTTTAAGCTATCAGCTCTGCCTGATTTCCTGTCAAAAAATGTCAAGTATGTTGCTTGGCGTGTTTGTAGAGGTATTTTTATATTATTAGTGGTAAGTGTTAAATTCACTGACATTTTATCTGTGACTGCCAAATGTAGTAAAGCAGTATGATTCAAATTTAGGAGATGACAGAACTGCACACAGGTTTCACAAGCGTAAAGGCCCCACAGGGGGGCGGGGCTTTGTTCTGCAGAACTTAACATCAACCATAAAACGATTTACTGATGAGAACCTGCCAGTGTGTGAGTGCACAGCTATCCACTCAACTCAAAGGAGGAAAGCACCACCTTCTGGTGCTTTTGAGCAGATATAATTTAAATTCGCAAGGAAGCAATGCACAGCCAGTATAGCCATCCAGTCGCCCGAACCTACTGTAATACTTATAATGAAAAGTAAAATTGTGTTGCTCAGTTAGATGCTTTCAGTGTGAAGCTGCAGCAGTGGGATTGGTTTGCATGAGTGATAATTTAATATTGCATTATTCATAGGTAAATTTGCAAATCTTACATCACTAGATCATATATTCATTACCGTATTTCTCGGACTATAAGTCACTCTGGTGTACAAGTCGCATTTTTTGGGGAAATTTATTTGATATAATCCGAAACGAAGAACAAACATTTCATCTTGAAAGGCAATTTTAAAATAACACAGTCAGCTACATGACTCATAGACAACAATCTCAGATAAATATAGCATAAAGAACATGCTAACAAGTTTACCAAACCATCAATCTCACTCCAGATCACTAAATCCATTTAATTCTTCATCTTTGGTGCCACTTCTAAACAACTCCGCCAACTCCAGAGGAGCAGGAAGCGTTGCTTCCTCTTCTGCGTTGCTTCCTCTTCTGCGTTGCTTCCTCTTCTGCGTTGCTTCCTCTTCTGCGTTGCTTCCTCTTCTGCGTTGCTTCCTCTTCTGCGTTGCTTCCTCTTCTGCGTCGCTTTCATCAGACTCGTCATCAGTTGTAGTTCCAATTATTCCAGCCTTTCTAAATCCTGACAGGATGGTTTCGGTTGTCAGTGTGAAAATAACGAACATTATATAATAATGTGTTAATAATTTCACATACTTATACTCCCTCCGGAGTATAAGTTGCACCTCCGGCTAAACGATGGAAAAAAGTGCAACTTATAGTCCAGAATATAGGGTAACTGTTTTGTTACATCATTTGGCATTAGTGAATAATCAGTAAAAGTGTTGTGTCCTCTGCTGTAAGTTCTGTTCATTAATTTTTATTAATTGGTATAGAAACCTTTGGCATTTAATAAGACAGGAGTGGAAAGTAAAAATAATGAGATGATCTAAATAATATAGAGTTTAGAGGAGAATCCTTTTTTGTGTTGTGACACTTTTTTCTGTCGTCCGAGACCTAATCTGTTCATTTTTTTTTATCTTAAAGCAATGCATGGCAAAGCGTTTCGATGGCTCCCAGCAGGCACTGGACTTGAACAATATTCGAACGGATCCAGGTGATTAAACTCATCTTTTACATTTTACATACATATGCCACCAACATCTGATAAGACATAGTCGATTAGCTGTTACAAGGACATTTGTGACTGGCTTTACAGAAATTATTGCATCATATGTTACTGTTACAGTAATTATATCTGTGCAAAATGGGGATTGAATGTTTGTTCTAAATGGTCTCCAGTGATGTTTTTGCATTGAGGAGTCGAATTGAGCCCTGCAGAACTTTATTTACTGCCACATAAAATTAAACTGCACGTTTGTGTAGTATTTTATTGCTAATTTTATGTTTTGTGACAGATTTGGTGTCCCAGAACATTGAAGTGATCCTTAACAGGAGAACAAACATGGAAGCTGTCCTCAAGATAATTGAAGAGAACATTCCTGAGGTAACATTAGTTGTGACAAGTACAATTTAGTTTTTCCTGTAAGAATCAGGGACAGTTGTATAATTTATTGTAGCTGCCAATAAAGTAATGGATCAAGTTTAAGTGTGCTCATTAATTTTTTTTCTCATTTTGGCAGCTGACGTGCTTAAATCTGAGTAACAACCGTATTCACAAACTGGATGAACTAGCCGAATTGGTTACCAAGGTGCCTAATTTGAAGACGCTCAATCTTTCCCACAATGAGGTGAGACTGGCTGCTCAGTTCATAGTCTAGAGGTCCTTTGCACATTTAATATTTTTGCCTGTTGCCTGTGTGGCCATGCACGTGTCTCTTTCTGCAATTTTTTTTTATCTTCTGGTTCTGTGTGTTCCTCCAGCTGAAGTCTGATCGGGAGCTGGACAGGTTGAAAGGCCTGAAGCTGGTGGAGCTGTGGCTAACTCGAAACCCTCTGTGTGACACCTTCAAGGACCAGGCTTCATACATTAGGTCAGTCAGCGATTCGGGGGTTTGAAAAAGTCATTCCTATGGAAAGAATTCAGCGATTTCAGTGACTGTGTGTGACTGTCCTGTGTGAGTATGAAGCAGGATCATACTAAAGAAGACTGGGTCAGCCTGTGTGATCGTGTTTAAGATGGCTGTAAACTAACAAGCCATTTCCTCAGCAGTTGAGGATAAACCTTTGGACCAAGCAGATCCATTTCATACAGCTGTTAACTATTGTGTTGTTTTGTGAGTGAAACACTGGAAGAACAAAAACACTGAGTTTGTAACTCATAGATATGCTGATTATTTTATTGAATGTTTAAGTTGTGTTAGAGTATACTTATAAGAGAGACCTAAATATTCCACATTCAGAAGGATTTGTTACATCTTTCTGTTGCCATATTGTGGAATGTCATTGAAATGGAAATAATAAATACATAACATGTATGTTCAGGTCGCTACAGATTTACTGGCTTACAGACTTAAGTGTTTACAGTTGTGCATATACCTATGCACCTATAGTGACCTACACAAGGATTTGGATGTGTGCTGTGCACTGTATATTAATTCATCAAGCATCTGTGGATGTTTAAATAGTCGTTTTCTCTTTAAACATGGTTTCCCACTTCCTTTTCACACTGCAAACTAATTATATCTTGCATCCAAAAGTTGCTGAGAGGACATCTAACCAGAGTAAAAAGACAGTAAAATTCCACTTTGTTTTCCTTTCAGCTTGCTTAGATCTTCTGCAGTCTGAACAGCACTACCTCTGACAGTTTTTCAGCTTCGCTGTGGAACTTCCTTTCAAGCTTAGGTCTCATCTCTGTGTTGTAGCTCTTGGTGATGCTGTGCCTAGCACTCCCCTGCTGACATCGGGGTTACTTATCCCATAAACTGCTGTTAAAACACAATCACACTGCAGATGATGTATATAAGAAGCACCCTATTTAAAACATAAAAAAAGGAAAAGAGAAAAATAACCAATAAATCAATATTGCACTCCTGATTTAATTCAGTATGAAACATTTACAAAACCAAGGATCCAAAATGAGATTTTGAGCAGTACTGTAAAAGTGTAGGCTCTCTATTGGAGAGCACGCAAGCCATTTTCATCCTGACAAATTTTTGGATGAAACAACGAAATTTCAACAGCCAGTGAGCCCCTCCCCTCGTAGAACCCCTGCCCACTTGGCCCCCCGTATCAGGCGAGTATGGAAGGCTGGATAGCCCATGACGGGTAAGATCCCACCTCGAAACCCTGGGACGACCTAAGGCAGGCACAGTCACGATTACTCGGCCTCAGTCCCTGTGAGCTCAGGCTCGCTTATGAGAAGATGAGATGAAATGGAGAAGTCGGGACTTCACGGGGAACGCCGCTGGGCTGAGGTGGAGGGGGAAATGTGTCATCATCAAAGACCAGTGACGAGCCAAAGAGAAAAAAACACTCCCACCAAGTCTGATCTCTTTTGCCTAAAACAGGCCTCTGCTTTTCAAGTGAATGAAGTGGAGAGTTTGGCAAATATCTTTGACTAACCTCTGAAGAAAATATGTTCTGAACTGGAAATTGAAGGTTCAGTTCTGCCTGAAATATGTTGACCGGGGAGGGAAAAGAGAAAAAAAAGTGAAATCACTTCCTCTTCCAGTTTCTGATGGCTGTGATCAGTACAAAAAAGCTCAATTATTATTGGATGATTATCCCTCTACTTCAGTGCTTAATGATCTCCTAGTCCTGTTGTAACCAGAGGTTTGGTCCCAAATTTTACTTAGAAAATAGAAGGTTTACCAAAAGTAGATTTATTCTTCAGAGTGAGAAGGCTAACTGGTAACTGGTACTTCTGCAGAAGGGGATGAGTACAGGATAAGCAGTGGGACTGCTAGACTCAGCTCTCTTAGAGGCCTGGAGTGCTTTTCATTCAGCTTTCTTCTCAGGTTGGCTTTCTTTGCTGATAATCATGTGCACAGAAACTGATGAAAATAAACAGTCTCTTCTGAATGTTAGGCTACTTGTGCTAGTGTCTCGCTGAACTGTACTTCACCTGTTTTGTTTTCTTGGTGATGTAGACTCATCTGTTCCCCAACATCTTGGCCAGAATTATTTTGGGGGGGGATAGCACACGAATGGCGGTAACCACCTCTCTCCCAGCAATACATATAACCTCTTTATTTTACTACTACAGAATGAATGTGTTTGCTGGTTCCCAGCGTGGTCTGCTAGATCGTGGGACTTTGCATGTTTGTATGTGTGTACTCCTAGAAAAGTGTGCTTGTGTTGCTTCTCCATGTCAGATCTGTGTATGTCACCATAATGGGGGAGAGGGTGAGTATACCTGCTGGTAAGTACACGTCAGCGTGGGAGACTTCAAAGAGCACAGCATGAACACGAGAAGGGCGAGAACGCTAAATTGATTTGTGGATTTATTTGTACACAAAGAAAATTAAATCTTTTGTGGCGTTGGTTGTAATTAAACTCTTTATGTATCAGTACATGACTATTTTTCCAACTCTTCAAAGTGTAGTGGCTTAAAAATTCCACTGACAAGCACAAAATGACATTAAGTGGATCAGCAGGTGTGACTGACAGCTATATCTACAGTAATGAGCATTATTTGTGTGAGTGTGGGTTTGAATTGTGTAGATAACTTTCGTGTTCTTGGTTTTTGTTCCTATGTCAGTGCTGTGCGGCAGAGGTTTCCTCGGCTTCTCAAACTGGTAGGTTCCCACGTTTTATATCCAAAATTCACTCCCCTGCAGAAACTATAGTGCAATAAATATCTTCATCTGCTGATGTTACATAATTGTTATACGTTTCAGCCTAAATGGCAAATGTACTCAGAGTAGTTTTGATCCACATGTTCTGTGGGAAACCTTGAAATGGTCATTGTATTTCATACGATACACACATTGTCATAATTTTGGTTTTGGTGTAGTTTTATAACTGTTTTAATGGCAGTATTTTGTAGTGTGCTTTTTTTGTTGTTTTTTTTCTAAATTATTGTTAAAATGTTGCTTCCTCTGTGTGGTTTTTCTCTAGGATGGCCATGACCTCCCCCCACCCATTGGATTTGATGTGGAAACGCCCACCACTATTCCCCCTTGCAAGGTTAGCTGAATGTGTAGTTTTACTCACGGTGATACTCAGACCTGTGTCTTCATTAATGTTAACTTCGTTAATTGAAGCTGCATTGTACAAATGCTTTTCTGTGTGAATATCCAGGGCAGCTGCTTTGGCTCTGATGAAATCAAGGGGCTCATCCTTCGGTTCTTGCAACAGTGAGTTTCTGCTCTCTTCTGCACTAATAATGTGACCACTTAATTATTAGTGAGTTTATTTTTGTACAGTTAGCTTCCCACAATGGATTTGTGGGCGAGAGAGAATCTCAAACACAGAAACTGACTTTGTGATTTGTGAATGTGTTGCAGGTACTACAGTATCTATGATTCAGGGGACAGACAGCCACTTCTGGATGCCTACCATGATGGAGCATCCTTATCAATCACAACACCTTATTCCACCCAGAACCCCTCCAGGTGAGGACATACACAAAAGCACATTTATAGATAACTAACCACTCTGATATTTATGTAGGATTAAGTGATTCATTGAGCTATTGGTTGAAAATATATTTGCATAGGTTACTCTTATGATCCCAGTCCTGGCACCTCTCCTTGTCTGAGCTGAAGTCACATTGAGTCTGTTTGTCCCTCTGCTGTTTAGGAGCAGTCTGGGAGAGTATTACAAAGACAGCCGAAACCTGAAGAGAATGAAAGACTCCAGTGAGTATCAATCATTGTCTGAATTGTTGAGACTCAGTACTGTTGGGATCTGAGACATCTCCTCATGTTTCCTTTCTTCAAATCTTGACTTCTTTAGCGATCCGCTTTCGGCTGCTGAAGCACACGCGACTTAATGTTGTGGCTTTCCTCAACGAGCTGCCAAAAACTCAGCACGACATCGCCTCCTTTACAATTGATGTGAACACGTACACGGTGAATATGTTTTTCATTCTGTCATCCACTGCAACCTGAAGCAATTATTTGTTCTAATTTTCTCAAAACATGTTTTCCATTCACAGAATACACTACTGTCATTCACAGTGAGCGGAGTCTTCAAAGAAGGTGAGCTGTGTGGTCGTGTTTTTAGAATTTGTTCTAATTGAAGGGGTGTAAGTGTTTTCTTTACTAATTTGTTGTTTGTTTCAGTTGTTGTTGATGGTAAATCACGAGAATCCACAATGGCCTTCTCTCGAGTCTTCATCACAGTCCCAGCAGGAGCTTCGGGGTGAGTGTACTGAGATCCCTGTTGGTTTATATCATCCTCCTGTGGTCACACACAGTGCCGCTAAGGAAGTGTTTGTTTAATTGTAGGCCTCAGTCACACAGACCGGTTTGCAACTCCCTGGCAACCACTGGTCACTAGGGGAAAAAAATTATTTTCTGACCCACTGGGAAGGGGTTTGCCAGCTATTGCTGGGTGAAATTGGTCACCTAGTGTGCTGTGTTAGAGTACTGTCATAGGAGAGACATACCAGTTCACTTAAATATACAAACATAGTATTTGCAGACAAGGCATCTTCCATGCAAACTAGAGACAACTGTGGAAGTCTGCTATAAACCAAAGCAGTCACAAGGTTTTTGGTGCAGCATCCTCTTATTTGATTGATTTTAATCATGTGACAGTCAGTAGCATCTCACCAACAAATTGGGGAGATACACATTTTTAACTAGAGAACAGTGGCGTGGTGTTGCCTCACAGAGAATGACATCTAGGTTAAAGTCCACCTTGGCCCAGGCCTCCCTCTGTGTGGAGTTTGCATGTTCTCCCCGTGTCTGCGTGGGTTTCCTCGGGGTACTCCGGTTTCCTCCCACAGTCCAAAGACATGCACTTACTGGGGTTAGGTTAATTGGTCACTCTAAATTGCCCATAGGTGTGAATGTGAGTGTGACTGGTTGTCTGTCTCTCTGTGGTGGCCCCGCGACAGACTGGCGACCTGTACAGGGTGTACCCTGCCTCTTGCCCTATGACAGCTGGGATAGGCTCCAGCCCCCCCGCAACCCAGAACGGGATAAGCGGTAGAGAATGTAGACAATGGATGGATTGATTGATTGGATGGATAGATGGAACAGTGGTTTCCAGAAGGTCACCAGCTGGTGTCTCGGCCTGTGTGACTCCAACCTTACTGGTAACACAATTATGGGCTTTAAAGAAAAAAAAATATTGGAACAGGACAAACATCCCTGTGTTGCCTCCTGAAATGGCTGTGAATAAAAAGCTCAGTGTTCTGAAACCATGACTTTAGAAGTTATAAATATATTTTAAGCTATATAAGAATAACAATAAAAGTTTCAAATCAGACCTTACTGATCAAAGGTAAACCCAAGTTGCTTTTTGTAACAGTTGCATAAAATGGAACCTGTTAGTAATCAACAGTTTTGAGAAAAATTGAATCTCTTAACTGTGAAGGTGGACAGTGCTTGTTTTAGGCTACACTACTTTAACCAAATGAGCCAAAGGTACCATTGTCATGGTGAACACAGGTGGAACTAATCTAATCAACAACAGATCAGTTAAATCAGTGTCCCATTAAGCCATAACAGGTTGCCCATATATTCAACATTAGGGCCCAAGAGCAGTGTCAGCTGAATTGACTAAATTGGTTGTTAACGTCGGCTGTGCTCTTCCTGATAGATGCTGACAGTAGACTGCATATGGCAGATGATCCTAATGATAAAGTCTACCAATAAGACGAGAGGAGGAAGTTCAGCTCCTCCAGAGTATAACAGAAACATACAGACTTCCTCATTTTACTCTTTGTGATTCTCTTGTGACAGTTTGTGCATCGTCAACGACCAGCTTTTCATCCGAATGGCCACAACAGAGGAGATCCGCAGAGCCTTCGTGGCTCCGGCCCCAACCCCATCTTCCAGTCCCGTTCCCACCCTCACTGCACCGCAGCAAGAGATGCTCACAGCCTTCTCACAGAAGTCAGGCATGAACCTGGAGTGGTCCCAGAAGTAGGTCTCAATTTCCTGCACATAGTTTTTTGCAGTCTTATGCAATTGTGTACTTAAAATATCTAAACACTCATCTTTCACAGGTGTCTACAAGACAATGAGTGGGACTTCAACAGAGCAGCGCAGATCTTTACTCAGTTGAAGGTAACTAATTGTATAAATTTCCAACATTAAAACATGATTGTTATGCCGCGGCTTTGAAATATCTCCTGCTCTTTTCTCTTTCCAGGCTGAAGGAAAGATTCCGGAAGTAGCGTTCATAAAATAAAGAGTGGAGTCAAACATCTGTTAAATAAACTCAGCAGTTATTTTATTTATGGCTTTGTTGTTTTATTCTCACTTTTTGTTTAATTACAAATAATGTAGATCAAGTCTACTTGAGTTAATTGTTTTAACAGCCAAATGTTCTGTTTGACCTGAAGACTGGTGTTCAGCTACTGTTTTGGTTATTGTAAACTTAGTTTTTGGTCATTGTATAGATATCACTACACATTTTTTATAGGAATTAAAAACTGGGCAAATGTATCGTGCTCATCTTAATTTTGTTTCTTTATGTTTAATAAAATATATTTTGTCACAAGTGATACATTTCCTTCAAGTGTACATTAGAAAAAATAGTGGAAAAGTGAATTACCAATAATTTAACCACTTATAAGAAGTGAGCAGACTTTACACCGAACTGATAGGATGTAGGTTGCACAGGACAGGATGTCATCTGTGCAACAATTCTATTCGTGAAATTTCCTCTTTAGTAAATATTCCATAGTCAGCTGTCAGTGGTATTATGATAAGGTGGAAGTGATTGGGAATAACAGCTATGAAGTGGTGGGTTATGTAAATTCACACTGGGGTCGGTAAATACTGAGGCGTGTAGTGTGCAGAGGTCACCAACCTCAGATTCAGTTGCTACAGACTTCCAAACTTTGTCACTTTCAGATTAGCTAAAGAATAGTACACAGCTTCTTGGAATGGGTGTCAGCAAGCAGTTCTACTACTCCCCCAACACGCCACATTGTAAAAACGGGCTGATGCTACAACAGAGTGCTTGTGGAAATCCCCCACCAACTCTTTGGTTTTACCTGCATTGATCTGGAGGTGGTTCTTTAGCACCAGACTGAGAATCTTTCTATGAGCTCTCTGTATTCCTCATCATTCTCCTCTTGTGTGAGACCGACAATCGCAGAGTCTTCCTCAGCTGTAGGCTCAAGTTGAACAGATGCGTAACTATCCCACCCAGCTGGTCTCTGCAGGACCTCAGGAGCCTTGTACAATCAGGACCTGCTGCTTTCCTCACCTTAATCTTCCTGCTCTTTTCACACCTGGTGTTCCATAAAGAACAGCTTAAACCATGGGGGCTGTGTGCTAGGAGGGGGAAGGGTTGGATAGAATGGAAAAGCAGTGGGGCGGGGGGGGGGTAGTAGAATTGGAGTGGAGGTGGGGGAGGTGTGGGTCATGGAGAGAGGTACAGGAGCCACAGGTAATTTAAAAGGTTATTAGCATAAAAAATTAATTTGCAACTTTGATAATGCTTATATACTTCCCACTTCTCAACAGAAGTCCAGACTGTCGATGAGCTGAAAGGAGCAGCAGAGAGAAAATGGTCTTTCTATAGACAGTATTTTCCTTGAGGGGTATTTAGATTTGAAAAAAATGGTGTAGGTTTGCATCTACCTTACCTATGATACTAAAACAATGTTTATCATATTAAATTTGATATAGTTGTAATAAAACCACAAATGTGAATACATGTTACACAATATTTCTAAGAAAACTGTGGCATAACAGAACTTTTATTAAATAACACCAACTGACTTAATCAAAACAAAGGGTAGAGAGAAACTCGAATCCATCAAATATTATGTGCATGAAAACTAAAGATAGTATTAGAAAAAGGGTACACATTTTATTTTTTAATGCAAAGATAACTAGTGAATTAAAAACCAACGATATACATCACATTTTACAGATTAATAAAATTTGGGAGTTTTGACCCTTTGTGTCTTTTTACCTCAAATGGATTTTCCATGTGAGTTGACCTTACAAAGATGGCGCCTGGATGGACACGCTCCTTTTCCGGTTCTGTCTGCGTCACTGTGACGCGTTACGCACGGACGTTCACCATACCATCAGTTGGCGAATGATAACAATAAACAACCCTGAAACAAGAGATACGCGAAGAAGACTTGGCGCTCCAATTCGACACAAACCTGCCGAAAATATGAGTCGAGACAACTATCGTCAGCTGGAGTAACGTCTCGTCAAGTATCGTGGGAACTTCGTGGGTCCTGACACAAAGGATTTTGTAGTTTTTGTGTCAGTCTTGGGAGAAGTACAGTTACGGCATACCCCTTCCTTAGCCCCTTGTAGCTAGCTGTGGCTCATTCCTTGTTTTTGCACACTTTGTTTTAGTCTGTTATGCAGTTTCCAGAGGACTGTACTGGCACTCGTTCTCCTCCGCCACCTCTTCGCTCCCTCTCCCCGCTCTCTCTGGCCCTATGTCTCGCTGGCTTTTCCCCTGGTCGGGCTCAATCAAGAAGCGGGCCTGTCGGTACCTTTTACAGCACTACCTCGGTCACTTTTTGCAGGAGCGACTGAGCCTTGATCAGCTGGGCTTGGATTTGTACAACGGCAGCGGTGTCATCAAGGATATCAACCTCGATGTGTGGGTGAGTTTTTAACAGCGAGGAGAAGGTGATCTTGGCACGCGGGCAGCAGCTATCAAGTGTTTTTGTCGGACTCGTGCATTCTCAACTGTTTCGCAACTGCGCTTGAATTCAACAACAGTCTCCAGCGTCATGCTCATAGCCTAGGTCACATTTCTTCGAGGAAATCCACTCTCAGGAAACACACCACTAGCCCACGAGATTAGGGTCTCTGACTGCATTGAGCAGAAATATATTTCCCACGACAGGCTACATAAACACTTAGTCTCCACCCGGAGTGTTTAGGCAAATATGAAATCAGTTATTTCCATTTTTTACTTTTACTGACTGCCTTTTCTTTACAACAGGCGGTCAATGAGCTTTTGGAGTCCCTCGGGGCCCCCCTGGAGATAGTAGATGGCTTTGTGAGCAGCATTACAGTGACCATCCCCTGGCAGGCTCTCCTGACTGATCACTGCACCTTAGAAGTTTCTGGTCTTCAGATAACATGTCGACCCAAGTACCGGACCAGTAAGTTCACTTAGTCTACGTCCTTCTCATTGGGACACCAGACATGCCTCAGCCAGCAACTCAGCTTTTATGTGAGCTCAGACTGCAACAATCTGCAGTTTCCTTTCACAATAAACTGAAACTGCTAATTATATATATATATATGTGTGTGTGTGTGTGTGTGTGTGTTTTGGAGCTCAGACAAATATATTCAGAGTTGCTTTGTTACAGCCTCCAACTAGCCATTAAATCATGTATGAGATAAAAGTACAACAGCCTCATGTCTGAGTGACTGACTGAGTAAACTAATGAGGTTTTTTGTTGAATACTTTCAGGTACACAGATAAATGTTTACTTACATAGCATCTCACTAAAAAAGAATTTCAGAGAATGGTAGATGCAGGCCTGATCCCAAAGCTCTTAAGTACAGAAATCACTGAATGCTCTTTGTTTGCTTTTTGCCATCAGGTGGGGGCTGGGACTCACAAGTCTGGTCATCCAGCATGACCTCCAGCATGCAGCTGGCTCAGGAGTGCCTGAAGGACCCCCCTGAGGCTTCAGAAGAGCCCCCTGCCCCACTAGAGGGACTTGAGATGTTTGCACAGACTATTGAGACGGGTGAGTAAAAGCTGTTTTCCTGCATGCTGACTAAAAGTGCATTGCCATGCAGACAAAAGAACTTCAACAGCAACAGGGAAAAGTTGAGTGCTCTCAGGAACTCCTACACACCCTCACAGTTGTGATCACTTTGAATAACAGTGCAATGGACAAATGAAAAAATAAAGCCAAGACATTTAATTTACTTTACTGACTTCATTTCCTTTGAGTGTTACTTGGTTTGCATGCATTTATGGTCCCCACTTGTTTCTCTCATCACCCTGCTCTCCCCCCTGTTGTCACCATGCATGTGAAATGGGGGTAGAACAAAACAGAGCACAGTAAGGTGGGGATTACTCTTTGTTGCAGACACAGACAGGTGCAGACACCACTGACCATTCCTGTAATAGTCCCCTGCAGGGCGCATGCATAATTCGTCCTGTCTCTCTGTGGATGAGCCCATGTGGTCATAGAAAAGCCCAGGCTTGCAAACCTTTGCATGAAGCCTCACACTTATTTTATGTTAATGAAGTTTACGCCACCCAGGCGCAAGCTGAACCTAGCACATTTGCAGATGAAGGAAGTGTAGCACATATTTAACAGCGGCCAGATAAGGAGAAATAAAGGTAATGACTTTGGTTGGTGGCAACTTGTAATAGGCTATACTTTAAGTGTATCAGAAGCTTTCCAAAAAGTGTTAGTCCAAAACTGTGTGTGTTGAGCGTTTTAGTTACAAACACCCATGTCTTTCTTTCTCACACACACACACACACACACAGAGGGTGATGAACTTAAGATAAGATAAGATGAACTTTAACGATCCCACAACAGGGAAATTTGCACGTTACCGCAGTTTAGTACAGAGCACGATAAAGTCATAGAAATAGAAAAATTCTATACATAGAGTATATATCTATACATATACACACATACATGAAAAAATAAACACTATATACAGATATACAGAACTTTAACCCTCACTTTGTTTCAGAATCAGAGAAGGTATACCACTTATTAATACTAATTTTATTTGGCATGGAAAAGCTCTAAAAAAGCATCATTTCTGGCCTCAGGGTGGTGGTCGAGGTGTCTCAGCTGCCAACTGCTGACATATTAACCAACTACAGTTAGCAGTCTGTTTTATTAAAAAAAAAAAAGATATTCTGTAATTGGCTTGAAAAGGTTGGAGATGCTTTTTTATCACAGTTAATTTATTGTTATCCTTTGAGCACGAGACACCTTACCCACTGGTGCCAACTCCCCCATCATTTATCCAGGTATGCTTTTACTGCATTGTCAGTGTGTGTTTGGGATCATTGTGATAAAAATTAAGCTGTTGTCAGTCAGATGCTTTCCAAATGGTATTGCAAGGTGGCTCAAATTATGACGGTACTTTTCAGTGTCCATATAATCAATTGATAAGATCTCCAACACCACTGACAGAAATGCAGCCCCAAACTATGACGGAGCCTCCGCCTTGTTTTACAGATGGCTGTAGACACTGTACCTCTCTCCTGATCACCTCCAGACATACTGATGGCAATTTGAATAAACATTTTCACATTTAGATATATTACTCCATCAGACCAGTTCTTGTGTGATTTAGTATAGCCCAGCCTTTTCTCCTCATTTCACATCTTTAAGAAAGGCTTCTTGATAGCCAGACTTCCACTGAGACCATTTGTGATGGCGTTTTGGTGAAAATTCAACTGAAGTGCCCAATGAATCTCTCAGGTCTTTGCTGGATTTTTTTTCTATTTCTTAGGGACATGACTTGCAGATATTATCCATCTGCTGTGGATAGTTTTTTAGGCCTGCCACTTCTTCTTTTGTCTGCAACTTGGCCAGTTGCTTTAAAAAAAAATGTTTTTCATAGACACACACACACACAGCACACCATGCTGAGATATGCCACGTTTTCAGCTAAAAGCTCTTTGGGAATCACCTTGTTGGTGCCTAAATAGAATTTTATGTCTATTAAACTGTGTTTAAAACATTTCCCGTTCACTTTAAAGTGGACTTATTATACTTGCTTCCTATGATATAGTATAATGGCATTACAATGTTGACCGATCATATAAAACACGGCTGAAGTTTCAGTTACGAAGGTCGGTGTTTGTAATCCCTCCTCTGTTTGCTCAGGAGGTACTTTCCTTTTCTTTTCCTGACTCTGTATGATGGCAGCAACAGGTGATATCCTTAATATATCTGCAACCCCACCCAGCTGCTGTTCAAACCTTTTGTTTCCAAAACTCCCATTGGCTTAATTTCCTGACAAATTAAACATATCAGTTCAACTGAGTTTCGCTTCACATTTTCCCATGGTTGTCCACTCCTCACCTGTAGTGGATCTGTTCTGTACCATTGGACCCTGCACTGTAGTTTGAGATCCACTGCTTTAAAGGTGGTTTAGAACAGCTTGTTTGAGACAGAGGATGACCCGAGGAGCTGTTTCATGTTTCATGTGCTCTTCAGCTAGTTCTGAAATGCTGGTTAGAATTCAACTTAATTCGGCTTTGACTGAGCATACGTGTTCAAGAACGGAAACATTGACGCATTGTGTTTGCAAATGTATAAATTATATCCTCAGGCTGAACCATCATCAAGCAAGAGATTCAATTCAATTCAATTTTATTTATACAGCGCCAGTTGGGGCTGAGATCAGTGCTTATGAACCATTACATATGTCTTGTCTCATCTCTTTTTGCAGTCCTCCGTCGCATTAAAGTCACCTTTCTAGACACTATCGTCCGCATCGAGCACCAGCCCCTGGACCTGGAAACAGGTGTTGCCTTAGAAGTGCACATTAAACGGTAAGTTTCTGCTTCATTTTCGCTTAAAGAAAATAAGCTGCAATAAGGAAAAACAAGGAGCAATCTGTGTACATGTATTTATTTTTCTCATATCGTGGCTATTAGAAGGCTCCAAAGGTGTTCATCTATAGTGTAATATTTAAAGATACATCTAACTATTATTGAAATTATTTTATAAATATTCCATCCCTCCATCCATCCATGCATTCTCTTCTGTTTATGCTATTCAGGGTCATGGGAGGGCTGGAACCTGGTTTAAAAAAAGTTATGGTGTTTGTTTTAATGAATCTGTGCATTGCAAAGATTTGAAATATTTTAGATTTATTTTGAAGAAAAGCCTGAAAGAGTCCTAGCTCCTCAGTCATTGCAGGTGGAAAACTGTACCAGACAGCCTGTGCGCCTATACCGATCTCAGGGATGGGCCAACAATATCAGCTAGAAGATGCATTAATTTGGGCTGTAGTGTTAAAATATTAGCCATTCATAAAGACATAAATGCACTTAGCAGGCCCTTCTTGGTGGATTGAAACTGTAGCACAAACTACATATGAAGCACAGCATTTCACTTTTCATTATCAAGCATGCACAGGTTTTTATGTGATCAGTTTTATTGCAACGCTCCCACATCAGAGAAAAGGAAAGCAAAATTGAAGCCAGGTCTTCTTTGCTAACCCTGAGAGCCCTGTCCTTTTTTTTTCTTTTTTTTTAAATATATCAGCTTGTACTTCGTGGCCTCAGTGTGAAACACATTTCAAACATTATCAGTATCGATGAGTTCATTCTCCTAAACACTGACTACAAATACCCGCAGGCTGCACTCAAGGTGTTGTCAATAAGAGTGTGTCTGTGACCATGACATTGATGAATATGGACAGAGTCGCTCATGCTGTGTATAAAACACCAGAATGAGAGAGAGAATTGTTCTTAATGGTTACATTACATTACATTGTAACCATTTCCAACTGCAGTAGTCAAAGTAAAATTTTAAGTAGGAAAGTGGCAGCTTGCATGCAGTTATCTATAAAGTATATATAAAAGTAGCTTCAGATTGATCTTCTCTCTTAAAAAAATGCCTAATCTGAGGTGCTCCATGTACCGGTACTCAAAGCAGAAGGCTAACGTCAAGTTTGGAGTGCTTTCATAACTTCTTTTTGGCTTTGACTTTTACCTCTCAGTTTACTGTTGGGGCATTATGCAGCCACAACAAGCCACAAAGAGGGTAAATCATTGTGCTATTTAAGTTATACATGCAAATATCCATTAAAGATTGGAAGTTATAATCTGTAAAGGAAGCTAAAAGATTATTTTAAATAGTTACATAACAGTGCAGTCTTTTTTTTTACTTCATTGCCCTGTCACACTTCTGACGCCAAACCTACGTCCTTCCTGCGTCCCTCATGTCATGGCGTTATTGGTATTTTGCTGTGAGGCTCTGTTTTTCTGGCATATTGACAAAGCTGCTCAGGTTGGCTGTGCTGATCTCTGAACACTGACCACAAGGGCAGAACAACTGATTGAGGTCAAGTGAGGCATGTCGCACATGTAATGTTTATTAAACAGGAATCTCTGCTCTGAGTTGAAAGCATTGATGGTATAGCAGTACATCTGGTCAAAATATAAGGTCTCACATGTACTTAGCAGCATGCCATTAATACCGTGACTGAGTTGTTTTTTTTTTATTGAACCACTTTACATCTTGCCACATTGCATGTGTGTCTTCATTTTCCCTGTTTTCTTCAAATTTCTTAATTTCACTCAATTTGAACTTGCCATTAACACTAAATGGTGCATGTTTCCACTCTTGCTGTGTTGCTCCAGGTTGGAGTATTTTGACGAGGCGGTGCGGGATCCAGCCAGCCAGACTGCCGTGCCTGTCGACATCCACCAGCCGCCTGCCTTCCTGCACAAGATCCTCCAGCTGAGCGCTGTTCAGCTGTTCTACGACAGCATCGGGACAGTACAGGTGATGGACTCCACACTGTCTCAAATCTTAATATATTGTTTGCATTAGTTCCTCTTTCTTCCTGTGACGATCATTTGTTATCATCAAATCATATTCAGTGTTCTGTGCAACTTATTTAAAGTGTAGGAGTGCATATTCGCAGCACAGGCAGCCGACAATATTTCATTAGTTTGGTTTGTTCTGTTGCATAGAAATTTACCTTTAATTGTTTTTACGTACCTCATTGTTTTAGTGCAATTTCCCTTTAAAATATCAGTAATCAAACGAACAGATGTGGAGGGTTGTGGGGACAAGTTACAGATATAACAGACACAGTGTGAAGTTTGAACTCAGTTTATAAGCTCGGTTCAAACAGTCTGATTGGGGAAAGTCTTCTGCTTTTTTCAGCATGTTTCATTTTAATGAGATACTATGTTAGGTGACACCTTTCCAAATAAGATGATTTGTTATAAAACTAGTGTAGCTCTGCTTTTTCTTTAGATGTTAATTTTCATTTGTACTGGAGTAAACTGGCAGTGGGTGGCATCATTTGAAGGAACAAATGCATCAGGATTTCATGTCACAAAACTGACATTATCTATAACTGTAAATCTTTCTTCAATGGTCTTCATTTTATAGGATCCTCCTGGGGAGGAGCGCACAGATTCACCCATGGCTAGTGAAGGAGAGGAAGGTGAAGGCCACGATGATAAGGAGGAGGAGGAAGGGGAGAAAGCTAAGCCACTAGCAGCCCCTGTATCTCAGCCGCTCCTCATAGGAAGCTGCTCCGGTTTCATTGAGACCACCGTCAAGATCAAACAGAACGACATGCTGCCCGGACCAAAGGTGTGCACAGCTGTCTCGTGTATGCTAGGAGATGGTGAAACATGGCTGCTTTCTCAGATTGACTTCTATCTTTTTCTTTTCTTTTTCTCTTATCAGCTGGAGTTGGATGGGAAAGTGGGCTGTGTCCACATGCTGCTGTCCCCTGATCAAATAACCCATCTGACAGACCTGCTGGCAGCCCTCTGCATAGACACTGGTACAGTAAAACAAGCAGTGTGATATAAACCAATGCAAGGCCAGATTGCAGCAGCCTTTTCTCATTAGGTTTTGCACTTTTCAGATCCGATATTAAAAAGATGCATTTGTGGCTTTCTGATTCTTAGATTTTATTAGGAATTACTGTAATAACTCGTAGTGATCATGCCATTACTTAAAATGTTTGATGTGCCTCTGTGATTTAAAAGCTTTATTTAGGTTAAACCAGGAAACCAGTCAAGGCATTGTTAGGTTATTAACATTATAGTAACATGAATAAATGATGATAAAATTAGAGATTCCTCAATTTGTCCTTTATGCTCAAAAAGATAAAAAGTATTGCCCTCACTTGTAATATTAAACCAGAAATTTATGAGGCATCCATTCGTTCTCTGAACCAGAGAGTAGAAGTACAGCCCCATAAAGAGTCTCTGACCTTAAACACCTAGATTAGTCTGGCTTCTCCTTCTGCAGCCTGGAGTTAAACAGTAACATCGCAGATATTTCTAAATTCTTGAATGTGAGGTTGCACACATGGTCTCTTTGAACCATTTTAATTTTATATTCTGTCCTCTGTTGCCCAGAGCCAGAGACCAAGTGTGGCAGAGTGCACAGTCGTCCGTTAGACTCAG